>JAZHYW010039451.1:0-10747 GCA_037355805.1 Ixodes ricinus | reverse complement strand
TGGGCGAGATTTGCAGCTCCAGAAAAGTGCAGAGGGTTAGGCGTGTTTCCGCCACTTCATCGCCGTTCGATTGTCCGTTAATCAAAGGAGGTCGCTCATGCCGGAGAAAATCAACGAACCTCTTTGCCTCACGCAGTTGAAGTAATAATCTTCGAGTGTGAGTGTCTTTGAATGGTTCTCAACTATATACATATCGAGATTGATTCATAATTCAAGTTGTTATATTCCGCCGTTCACCACATATTCACCAAAGGCAAACAAAACTAATATTAATTTTGACATTTTTTTTTTTAGGATTATGCCTTGAAATTGCCGAGACCGATTAATCGAGTAATGAGTCGATTAAAGGATGTAGGTTCATCGGCTATATATGAAAATAAAAACGCCCCCTTAAAACAACATTAAAACATTTAAGGACCCGGTTTTTTCGAGGGCTTGACATAGAGTGAGGATTCAGTGGCCGCACGGCGAAGAGAGAGGGAAAGAGAGGGAGAAGGGAACGGCATGACGTAGAGTGCACACGCACAATGCAACAACAGGAACTCACAAATGTACACACCGGAGGAAAAGCAACAAGGCACATATGGCCGAAACAAAAGAAATAAATAGAAAATAGTAAAAAAAAACTTGCTGCACACCGGAAGCGAGCGCTCTCCCAATGCCACATACCGGCAACGCCAAAACAAAACAAAACGAAAATATAAGAAACATAATATACTACGATATATATATATATATATATATATATATATATATATATATATATATATATAATGTGAGCTCACGTTGAAACTTTGAAGCCGTTTTAACGTGAAATATATGCTCGCAGCAGGTGATAATTAAAGAAAAAGAAACGCGTCGAGTTAAAAATGCGCTTTCAGGCTTTTTTATTTGCGCGTTCCCGATGCGTTTGCAACCAAAACGTACTTGAGGGTGCCGAGTATGATATTTTCTCTTCTATCATGACCGTTTGGCATCTGGCTGTGGCTCCCACGTTAGTATTTCCTCTTTTCCAGGTCTTCTCTCTCTCTTCAGATGTGGCCTTGAGCATTATATGCTGTACCTCTCAGATATGGCCTTGAGCATCATATGCTTTTTCCTCGGCCGTGCGATCCAGCTGTAAACAACACAGGCTGTCTGTAGTCGCCGTTTGGAGTTCAGCGTGCGAAGCTCAAGGTGGTGTGAAGGGCGGGCGCTCGTTCCACGGCGTAGGTTCCCGGCCTCAACTAACCCAATTGGGTAAAGGAACAAAACAACAAATTGCTTGCGAGTCACTTGAAAACAGATGCTGCAACGGAATCAAGAGTAATGGTGGCGGCTCCTACACCTGCTCAAGTTGCAAAATGTGTGAACGCCTTTTTTGTACTGTGACATGTCACATGTACTGTGACACGTGCTGTGACAGGCACGTGGAACCAGTCTTGTACACGTTACTAAAAAAGTAATCGATTACAATTACTATTACTCTTGGCTAAAAAGTATTCGATTAGATTACTTGATTACTTGACGGCAAAAGTAATTGGACATTACTTAAAGAAGTAATCGTTACTTTTCCGATTACTTTATTCTGTGAAAAGTCTGAAGACACATCTTTAGCGCTCATAACAATGAACTACTTCCAACCTATATTTCACATTTGCACAAGTATTGAAGAAGAAAAGCTGGTTCCCTCTTCGTGGTCGTTGCACCTTCACAATACGGACACAAGCATAGAATTCGTTTGAAGAAGTTTAATGATTTGGGCGTTCGCCAGTGTGTGTGTGTGTGGGGGGGGGGGGGGAGGGGAAGGGTTTCTAGATCTTGTTAAGCTTGAGCAAGGGTTGTCGCTCAAAGTTTTGCGTCGCTCATTTTATTATTCACATGTGGATGAGCTCGCATGTTATACAAAAGAGCAGCAGCTCCAGGATTTAAAACGGATCATGTGTAGTATCCATTAGCGGAAGAGATCGCCCCGACCACTTCTCAACTCGAAACATTGCTTGTTACAAAGACCACGTAGGGGAAATGGGGAAATATTTCAAATGGCTTTGTTATATTTTGCATCCGCTTTAGGCATTCTTCGGTTCTGGTTCTCCTACGGGCTGCGAGTAGATACCCTAAGCAGGATTTTTTTATTTTTTTATTTCTGTGTGTGTGTGCGCGAGGGGGCTAGTTTGAACGAAGGACTTACAAAGCTACATTCTGCTCCCTCAAACTTCGCCCTGAATGGCCTTTGTCACGCACTGTGGCTTCCCTGGGGCTTCCCACTCCCAGTCCCAGCTCGAAAAAAAAAAAAAAAGAAACGGACATTCCACAGAAACTGTACATAGAAAGGGATTGACCTCGTTTCCTATAGCTCCGCAAAAATCTTTCTTTTTTCCGTTCGAAAAAAAAACAAATTTTATTTTTGTCATTTCAGAAAAAACAGGCGTGTGCCGGGGGGGGGGGGGGGGTGTCCCGTGGAAAAATAGTAACGGTTACAAGTAATTTTATTACTTCAAAAAGTAATCAGATTACTCTTGTGATTACTGCCTAATAAAAGTAATCAACTGATTACAAAATTACTCCAAAAGTAATCGATTACAAGTAATTTGATTACTTGTAATGCGTACGGTACAAGTCTGCGTGGAACGTCCGTAACTCCGGTAGTGAGGGGGAAAGGGTTTTAATATACATGTGCATATTATAGGGTCGGCTGGGTTTCGGATAAGTGGGAAGAGGACTGAAGAGCTCCATGGTGCCCCTTCATATGGGACTGCATTGCGCTGCAGCACACAGACTCTGGGACTTCTGAAGGTCTCACTCAGACTTGTACGTAATCCGTTACAAGTAACGAAATTACTTGGAATTCCTTACATTTATCAGTAATTTAGTAACGGAATCATTACATATTTTCTAGAGTAATTTTAAAGTAATTCCCTTACATTTTTTACATAACGGATTCCTTGCAATCCGTCACATTTTTTTCAGGACCAACCCCCCCCCCCCCCCCCCGCCCTTCTAAAGAAAGGGTTGTTTTTATTTTTGGTAAAGTCGAGCGCAGTGACACTGTCACGCGAATCGACCAGCGCAAAGGGAGGCTTGGCACTCTTCAGTTCCGCAGAGCCTTTGTTTTGCAACACCAAGCCCCTGAATCTATGTTTTTTAGACCCTAACAACAATGTAAAAAAAATCCAAATAAACAATTCTACCAAAAAAAAAAAGGGGGGCAAGTTATATTAGCTTTTGTTAGTCCCTTTGTTTTTTCTTTGCGATCCGAGACGGGGAGAGGAGGACACCAAGTGAGTGTGTGCCTCTTCGAGAAAATCAAGGCGGTAAGTGCACAGAAAATAATTAACAGTGTCCTCCTCGGTTATACTGACTACGACCATTTTCATGTCACAACACGAGACAACGCTCCGTCTACCCTAAAATCTACTAAAAGAGATGTGATGTGACAGTAAGCACTTGAATAACCCTCTTCCTTTGTTTCTTACTTGAAAACAATAATGTTGAAAGTAACGCCACGAAAGTAACGGATTACTTTTTGGGGTAAGCGCCAGTTACTTTTATGGGAGGGTAATTGTAATTTTAATAAATTACAATTTAGCCTTGAGTAATTGTAAATGTAATTCCTTACTATTTTTCAGTAACGTGTACAAGTCTGGTCTCACTCACCCTGTTGGGGTTTTCACGGCAGTGCATGCTCGGAATTTTCGGGGCAAATATCTCGATCGAGAGCAATGCACGACTATGCACGTTCAACGTGCGTTCCACGCTCTGAACGAGTCTGTGAGTTCCCTTTCCCGCGGAACACAGAGAGCCAATCACGGCAAACAGTTGAAAGGTCCTCAGCGAATGACGAAGCTCAGAATGCGATTAGACCTGTAAAGTGCCATGTGCGCCGGGACAGTGAGCAAGTGAAATGTCATGCTCATTGTCCTTGCGCGCTACGCATTTTTTTGTTCAAATGATATCATCAGTTTTGTCATTGGCTGAGATACTTCTATTGTTCGCCTTAATTAATTGTCTGTCTTCTGCACACAAAAAAACCAAAAACTCATTTTTGTTTTATGGGTTGGGATCTTTTCGAAATTCAGTCTGGTCACTTCACTCGCTATCATCATCGGAGTGTTGGACATTCATGAAAACATGCTATACCGCATTATGGCTAGTCAGCATACATTCGTAGTACTTTGTTCTATAGCACTGAAAGAGGGTGTAGAAGAAAATGGTCCCGGAACAACTGAGGCCAGATTCACGCAAAACTTCTTAGGTTACGACAACTTAGCTAAGAAGTTCGTATGCTAAGAACATCGTAAGAAGGGGAGGAATCGGTATTCACGAACACGTTCTTCTTATGTGAGAGGAGGAAAGCGGCGCGCTCGTGCAGAAAAACTAGAACTTCCGGTGTCTCGCAAGCTCCCAATCCTACGAGAGCGGGCTGTTGCCACGGCGACGGCGTCTTCGGCAACACGAACAACCCATCGGAGAGCTCGACAAGGTTCGGAGCACGTGGATTTTGAATAGCAAGCACAGGCGGTCCGATCCGCCAACGCTGGGGTTCGCGTTTATGCAGAATTCCGAGGCCGGGATAACCGCCTTTGTCGACTGCTACGAACTCGATCGCTACGAAGTCAACACAACTGTTATCTTTGCTAAAAGAAGACGGCCGGCGCCGGTCGTTTGCAAAGCTGCGTAGATAAAACAAATCGCCGAGGTGTTTTTCGCAACCGCACAAACGAGCCGACGTTAAAAAAAAAAAAAGTTTGAGTTACAAGAGTGTTAGCAAAGGCCACGTAAATACCTGTTCACACTCGGAGTGGACGTGCGCGTCTGATCGAAGTGCTGAATTCGCGCTGTTGGACCGCGTCTTGTAAGCGCTCCGCGACGGATCTATTGCAACTCGATGCTGACGTTACACTCGGCAAAGAAAGGTGGGATCGGCATAGCGCGTAGCTCCCACGAACTGTTCTACCTCGACAGTAGAGAGTTCGAGGAAACCGCCTTCGCTCACCCGAAACGGTACGATGGGCCTCCGGTCCGAACTGCGCATATGCGAGCCTTCTGTGGTAGCGCATGCGCAGTTCGTACCGGAGGGCCCGTTGTAACGGATCAGATGTGCAAATACGGTTCCTTAAAACTCTCTAGTGTTGACGTACCGTCGTGTCGGAATAAAAAATGGCATACTAATAACAACATGTACATACCATATGTTGCGAAGGCAATCCATACGGCGTTTATTTGAGCTCTACATCAGACTTGTACTTGACCCGTTAACGAAATTACTGGCCATCTCTTACATTTATTAGTAATTTTGTAAGGAAATAATTACACATTTTTGAAGGTAATTGCGAAGTAATTTACTTACTTTTTTTACGTAAGGGAATGATTGTAATCCGTTACATTTTCGTTTCCATTTAGGGGCAAAAAAAAAAAACTAACTCTTTTTAATATTGAAAAATAGAAGTTATTTATTTATTTACTCACTTAACCTCAGAGTCAAAAGACTCTACAGAGGGGGTTGGAAAACAGATCACGAAACAAAACGGCAAAAATAAAAACTTATGGTCGCATCAGAAAACAACAAGACGGCGTTTTTGAAAGCAATTGGGTCAGGTAAGGTTGCCATATGGAGAGGAAGCTGGTTCCATTCCACAGATGTGCGAGGGATGAATGAATATAAAAATGCATTCATGTTGCAAGGCAGGACGCCAACCTCATGTGGATGATCGAATCGATGTGAAATACTGTAAACGACTAAATTTTCGCGAGGACCTAATTTTTCGTGAATTTCGCGAATCGCCTACAATTCACGAAAAATACGTCCCGCGAACAATTCGATAAATATGTGAACGCTACGGAAGCTACAGTCGATTTACGAAAATTAGAACCAGCGAATAATTTCATATTTTCAGCTTTGGCCCGATTCGCGAAAATTTGGGCCTGCGAAAATTAAGTCGTTTACAGTATATGACGAGGTTGTTAGTAGGTTTTCACGCAGGGCAGAATGATGAGTAAATTTTATGGAGAAGAGACAAACGAGAAAGCTGTCTGCGTAAAGCAAGATTAGACAAAGATGATATCTTCATAGAGGTTGCACTAGAAATGTGATGATAGTTAGAAAGAATAAGACGTGCAGATTGGTTTTGAAATGATTCTAATGACTGATGAATGAGGAATTTCATGCTGGGGTCCCAGACGGAGGCTGCGTCCGGTTAGCATCATTAATTACGTGCACTATGTAACTGTCCCTCGACAGGTCGGGCGTTACGTGAAGACCTGCAGGGTAATTATACATTTGCACGGATTCTAATTGCACAGTGTTAAGGTAGTAAATAGGCGAAATGGTGTTAGGACGGGATACTCGCGTTGAGTTGCACATGGTGATGTTTAGTTCCATCAGCCACGTGCGGCCAGACTGCAAAAGGCTGATGTCTTTATCGGTTAATATTTCTCGGTAAACTACACAATCACCTGCAAATGAACAAACAGAGGAGGAGATGTAGCTTGGTAGATCGTTAATATATACGAAAAAGAGTAATGGGCCTAGAACGAAACGAAAAATCATTAAAAATATTTTTATTGGAATTGTTTTGCCTCATCTACCCGAATCATACCGTCACCTGCACTTACAACGCACGGTCTGGCATGCTATAGATGTTCAAAGCCTTCTTTCACGTATCCTGATATCTCGAGTTTACTTCTTTTCTTTTTCCTTTTTTTTTTTTGATTGGTTGTTTGGAGGAGTAACTCGTCAGCTGACTCGCTTAAAACGAAGGGGAGAAGCACACCGATACAAGGAACCGGACTCTCCATGCAAACAATATTAGGTAAACATTCTGGGTGTCGAACGGGTAGGAAAGGCTTTGCGAGCGCGTTGTTGTCTATCCACTCAATCTCGAACCCAGTCGCCCGTCCAGGTGGCAGCACCTATTTGGATAAAGGTGGATTGAAAAGTTGTTCAGCGCGGCGGACGACATCTTCACATAGAAACGAGGCAAGATGTCCGATGAGAAATTGGAGAGCCAGATGTTGCTCAAGGTCACAAAGGTATGCGTGGCAGCAACAATAAACGCTTCGATAGCACTTGTGTTTTTCGTAAGGTTGAAAGTAACGCCGCAAAAGTAACGGATTACTTCTTGAAGTAACAGTCACTTACTTTTATGGAAGTGTAATTGTAACTGTAATTGGTTACAATTCAATTTAGGGTAAATGTAAATGTAATTTTTTTACTTTATTATTTTTTTGTAACGTGTACAAGTGTGCTCTATATCCAACGAGGTAGAGGGGCTTAGAGCGAAAAACTTGTACCCCGTTCACCAGGCAAAAGTGGCCCTCACTTGGCTGCCGTCATGTTGTACAATTTCGACCACTAGACAAGTGACCGTACCAAATCCAGAGGCTTTTACGCAAAACTGAGCCGAGATTTGTACTTGCGATCGCTGAAAAAAAGAAAAACATAATAAAACGTGATAAATTTTTTTAGCACTGTTAGCCCCAGAGATCAGTGTCTAGCTCCGATAAAAACCCAAAATACAGCACCGCGGCTGACGGCATCTAGCTGAGGCATCAAGGTATATGGAGGCATTGCGAAGCCGCGCGAGTTTTTGACGTAAAAGCACATTTTGGACTTCAGGCGACACATAACTTATCTCGTCTGTACTGTTATCAAAGATCAATGAGCAATTATTCTTGCGCGGTACCTCGTTAAAATCTAGACTCAAAACTATAAGGTCACGTACGTGTCTAGTGGTCAAAAATCTGCAACATGGCGGCGGCCTATTAGGGGTCACTTTCAGCTGCCAGTTTATCGCTCTAAGGCTTTCTCCTCGTTGTCTCTCATAATATCACACAAATCAAAGCAGATAGAATCGATGAGAGTCCCTTTTCGACGACAGCGTTCGTCACCGCTGCCTCGGAAAACAAGGGCAAGTTGACCGCTTATTCTAAAATTTAGGTCAGCGATCAAACTATTCATATGACAAGGGTCCCGTATGCAAGGGTCGCGTGGGCATATTCCATTCAGCAAGCCAGCCGGTCGTGGGCACGACGCGTCTTGACCAGGGACCGTCGGAGCAACGCTGCGTCGGAGCAGGTCGGAGTGCCTTGCTGGGACTACATCCTGCCGAGCTCGCCGAGATAGCCCTTGGAGGTCGCTTGGTCGGTGGAATCGTTGGCGTTGTAGCTTTTCCCGGACGTTTGTGGATCCAGCGTTGATGTCCGTCGTGGTCGGTTTCAAGTACCTTTTCTTTTTCTTGCTGCTTGAAGTCGGGATGCGCGAGAAGAGCACGTAGAAAAATAAATGTCCGTTGGTCGTAGCGACCAAGTAACTGAGCAACGCTGTCGGCCATGTTGATTAGGTCGTAAAAAAGTGCGTAAGACAGCTTCGGAGGTGTCGTAGGATTCCATTGTAACCTGCGCGAAACTTACGATAATTTCGTTTCGTGAATACGAATTTGTTCTTACGTTTCGTCGTACGCACATTTTTGGCATAAGCTCGTCTCGTGAATCTGGCCTCTAATTCCAAGTGCAAGGTAGAAGGAAAAAAAAAAAACACGATCGCAGTGAAAATAAAGTACAGCAGGGCGAATTCATTGAATGAAAATATAAACTCCCTCAGATAAAGAAAAACAAAACAAAAAAACTGAATATTGTTGTTGTTTTTTTTTTGCCTGTTAAGGAATCCACGCTGAGCCTTTTTGTGCGAAATCATCATTTGGCATATTGGGCCATCGTAGCGTTTATAAAGAATGCAAAAAAGGTATAATAAAAAATAAGCAAAATTTACGTTTTCAGATTGTCGAATTAAACACTGATGTGACCCAACAATTACTTGTTTACACGCGATCGAAATATAGAAAATGTAGATTTCTGTGTCTATGCTCTTTTTCGAAGTGAACCAATCATTCTTAACTCTCGCTAAACAAATGCAC
Source organism: Ixodes ricinus (assembly GCA_037355805.1). Taxonomy (NCBI): domain Eukaryota; kingdom Metazoa; phylum Arthropoda; class Arachnida; order Ixodida; family Ixodidae; genus Ixodes; species Ixodes ricinus. The sequence goes on along the minus strand of JAZHYW010039451.1, from coordinate 1,853 downwards.
CACCTATTATACCTGTGTACCTATTTACACCGAAATTTGTTTAAAAAGTCGACTAGGCGCTCGATTTAGGTTTGGCCTGGTTCAATTTAAGTCTCCAGTAATTAGTGGCCAGAAGATAAAGGGAATACTCCCCCGAGATGCACGGTTACATTACCCAAAACACGCCAAGAGACTTCGTTACAGCGTTGACGTTCCACGTTGAATACTATATCGCTTTGAGGATGGTAACGGTCGGTAGAAAACAGAATGCATGAAAACAGAATGCGAAGAAAACTTTCGTAAAGTAGATAGCGAGATGAGACAAGCACTGATTGGATGATGTCGCATCTCTGTCGTACATGTCGTGATTTCCACGGTGTATATATATGTATGTTTTCCGAGAATAAACTTCAGTTACAGGTAGCGCTCTGTGTTGTTCGTTTCTTTTACTTGTCCGTTGCTTTTAGCGCTTTTACCCTCGGAAATCCGGACAAGGTCGACGACCTGCTGACGGGGCCGGGAGGCCAGCCGCTAAAAGTCATTGGGTCCTTCGTGGTTACCCTCCTGTAGCGAGGCAGGACCTGTCATCAGCGTCTGTAAGTGATCAAGTCCCTCTCCGTGCCCTGCTGGCGGTTCCCAGCCCTACAGGCTGCGGGTGTGGTAAAGTTCTTGGACGACATGAAAGTACTGGCGCCGCAGGGACTTTTCAGCGGTTTCGGCACGCTCAAGGAGGAGTACAAGATCCGGCTACGTTTAGATGCGGTTCCGTTTTCACTTACCGCTGATTCACGCTGGAAGCGGATCCGCGTTCGCAAAGCGGTTGCGAACGCGGTTGTATAAAGATCCATTACAATTGCACGCGCACTCGATGTCACCGAGTGCGCGTGCAGTTATGCTGGATCAGTCTACCGCTGCAACCGCGTTTGCGAACGCGGATCCGCTTCCAGTGAGAATGAGCAGTTGGTTTTCCACGCCTAAGAAAAACACCACTGCGCCTGCGCGACGGGGTGTGAACGTAACTGGCCAAACTGGAGCAAGACGGAGTCATTCGGCAATAAAGCACCGGGGGACAGATGGAATTGGCTCTGACAGCTCGCATTGGGTCGTAGGAACCGTATAGCTTTTGTCGTCTGCGAAGTTTCATGGAACGGAGTCTGAGGGTAAACAATTTGGTTTGCATAAAGACCTACGTTTCGCCAATTTCGAAACTTGAAAAGACTCACAAAAAATTTGTCCACGCGAATAAGTCACCCCATGCGGTAACCACTACAGAATGAAAATTTGTGCCGGCGGAACAATGGACCTTTTCACATACCGACGGCACCAGGCGGTGGCTGCACGAACTAAAAATCGAGGAAGGGACCTACCTGCGCTACCAATCGATAATGGGAGCCACGCTACCAGTTTCTTCGTTCTCTGAGCAGCGGGGCGTGCCCAACGCGCCGTCCAGTGGGGCATCCGTGGCGTCCACTTAAACGTCGTGTTATTCTTTCCGTCCGCTTTCTTTTTTTGCGTAACACAATTATATGTATGCTGCAATTACGTTTTCTACTCGCTGATCCTACAGCCTCCTTCCGAATTTCCTCGATTTTTCGTTCACACTTCGGCCGCTTGGCATCGGGCGCTCGCGCGTGCGCAGAACGCTTCTCGGAAAAGGTCCATTCCGAGACTGGTCGAATTCCGAGTTGCACGTGTGGTTTACTGCTAGGATGAGTTGAGCTAGTTGGTTGTGATACATTGCGGGTGGAACCAGCTGAACAATGAAAGGAGAAACAGAAAAGACACCCTATCGCTGGACTGGATTGACTAAAATAGTTGGTAGTCCAGCGATAGGGTGTCTTTTCTGTGTCTACTTTCATTGTTCAGCTGGTTCC
>JAZHYW010039450.1:0-204365 GCA_037355805.1 Ixodes ricinus | reverse complement strand
CCGACATATTACAAGTACCTGCTAGGTGCTTTTTTATTCATCCCAATAATAATAAGAATAATTTGGGTTGTGGGGATATTTAGACAGCGTGTAGTTTTTGGTTAGCCATTTCAAAGATGCGACAAGTCACTCGCTGTAGATTAGAAATTTAGCCAGTGCAGTACAACCGCTACCCTGGGGTCTTTAACGTGCACCATGCAGTAGTGATTCACGTCTGCACGCCGGTACGATGCTCATCCAGATCAAAACGGGCAGGGGTGGGGATTGAGCCCAGGATCTCTGGGTTTTGCAGTGTGAGCTTTCGCTCCACATGCTCCGAGCTGGTGTGCACTAGCCCACTCGGCCACCGATCTCCCTTATTCATCCTAAGAAGTATAAAATGCGTGTCTTCTTAGTCACACAGCCAACTTGGCCCAAGGGTTGCATTGCCATTTGTTCTCCAGTTTGTATTTACATTTTGTGCACGCTTCGTCATGTCTACTTGAATGTTGTTCCTCTTCCTTTTTAAAAGAACTCTCAGGAATTCAAGCAGACTTTCATATAAACATGAGAGCAGTGCTTAAAGTGCTTAGGGGAAAAGAGATGGCAAGTACTGAATAAATTGAAAGAATATATAGTTGTAGAAAGAAGCTGAAGAAAGTGCCGGTTTAATGTTATCAAAGAAGCACTGAGAGGCCCCCCCTCCTCTTCCGGGGGGCATCTTCCTGATGTTCGAGGCTAGGTGAGACCCCCCCAGACTGGGAGAGAGACTTTAAGCCCTGCATGAGAGCCTCCATAAACTGCATGAAACCACTGTACTGTTGTAAAATGAAATGACTCTGCAACAATGAAGTAGGCCACTGTATACATCTTTTATTGAAAATGCACTATCGCGGACAATATGAGCGGGAACCCAAGAGCACGTGGCTTTCGATACATGCTGCGCCACTTTGAGGCTGATAAAACTGTGGGGTGGAGAGGGGCTGCAAGAGTGTACTTACTCCGATGTGCATGCATGTATCTATCGAAAGCCACACACTCCAGCATTCCTGCTCATACTGTTCACAATACTTAAGGCTCTGTTACACTCTGACGTCGAGCGTAGCAAACGCGACGTAGCGCAGCAGACACCAATACTGATTGGTCGCAGGTATTGAGTACCTGCTCGCCGGCCAATGAAAGGCCCACATTCTGTGCTACGCTATGTTCGCTGTGCTCAACGTTAGAGTATAAGAGAGCCTTTAAGGTGACTAATCATATAGTTATTATAATGTATGCTAGAGGTTCATCTGGCGCTAGTGTGCTGTTGCAAAGTGAAGCAGACAGCAACCAGTCGGCAATTGACTTCCAGTAATGCATTTCTATGGAGAAAAGTGGGTGCATTATTTCCCTGCACCTGATTTAAAGAGCAAATATTGCGAACTATAATGTAGTAAATAGCTAAACACATTTCTCAGTCACGTAAATTAAACTATTGGTCATTTATAGTCTTTTTATTTCGAATTTGTGGCATTAAACACAGTGCTAAAACAGCTTTATGCATGCATTTATGTGCACTGTCGGACACTGGTAGCACGAACAAGGCGTTGGCACTTGCCTCTGCTGCGTTGCGCGAGGACAGTGAAGCAGATGTGAGTTGCACTATTTCTCCACGGGGTGCGGTATTGTCAATGCTAGAAAGCGTCGGCGGTACCACGCTGCGTTTGTCGATTGCAAACCGAAACATAAAGCCCATCGAAGTTGCGCTGTTTTTCAGAAAGCTGTAAAATGCAGCGCGTGCCTTCTATGGCACTCCAATTTTTTTGTTTAGTGTTTTTCGGTGATGCTCAGCAAGTTTCCAAATGAAACCATGCCATACTCAATATTTAAAAAATTAAATACGTGAAAATAATTAACGACCTAATTACCATAAACTTTAATCATTTTCCTAAGTAGTCCCCTGGCCTAGGACCAAAACGACACAAGCCTTTTTTGGGTGCAATGTGTAGTTTTTGCAATATCAAATTGGTCCACCTTTTGTGAAACACCCTGTATGTAATGCATTTCTGTAATGCATTGCGCAATATCAATTGGTCCACCTTGAAGACCTTCTACATTCGTTTCAATTGTCATTTTGCTTATAATTGTCGCTCATTTTTACACACCTGCTATGGAACAGAGATTTTGGCCTTAAATATAGCGAAGTTTAACATTGTCCACTGGTGAAGAAAAATACTGTAACTAAAGCAATTACACTTTTTATAATGATAATAAATGCACATGCTATTCGTTACGACCCAAATAATCAAAAGTGTTCCATGTTATTTTGCGGCAAAGAGACAAAATGCATGAGTGTTTTCCCATAGGAATGCACGGAGCACCACAAAAGTAGGCTGGTTGCTGTCAGCTTCAATTTGCATCCCGGAAGTCGCATAGACACTAGCACCAGTTGAACCTCTAGCATACAGTATAATAACCCCATGTGACCGACATCCCGTTTTGGCCAGGACAGTCCTGTTTTAGAGTGTATACCTGCCCTTCCGTCTTTTTGTCTGAATAAAGCCAAATGTCCCGTTTTCTTGGGAGCTAAAATCAGTACCAAGCAATTGGAAGAAAACAAAATATGCTTACTCATGTCAGTGTATAAGAATAAACATACCATAAAATACCCTACCGGGCAAGCGCCCACTCAAACTTTGGGGATAATCGCGAGAAAATGGGGGATGGGTGCTTGTCCGGTCATCAATTTTTTGTATAAATGTACTGTGCGTATTTCTCATATCTTACAAATTTGGTAATGGGCGCTTTAATGTGGAATGGGCGGATGCACGGGTATTCTACGAAAGTATAGAAATGTTATCTCCAGTAGAGTATGATTTTTAGCTTTTTCTGTGGCTCCACTTGCCAATAAGTTTCATTCACACAGACATGTGTATGGGGCACTTTTCTGTATTACAAAATGTGTGCATGCTTATGCTTTGGAAAATGGTGGAAAGATGCTTGTGTACTCAGCTACTCAATGAGAGGCAGCAGAAGTCTGTGTTTTCACACTGAATGGAATAGTAGCAGAACCTTACCTTACCTTTCTTGTGCCTCCTCCTCCTCCCCCACCCTTGATGTCTCGTTTTCTGCTCTGAGGAGTATGGCCGCCCTAACAATGGCACCTTTTGCCTGTCAAATTAGCTTCCATGCAGTTGGGCTGATTTGCCATTAACCATGAATTTCACATTTTCTAACATTGTTTCCCTGAACTTTGGACAAGAGAACGTAAGAAACAGATGGTTGTCGTAATAACCTGAAACGGAAACTATTTTTGTCGCTTCCTTTAGCACACACAAAAGGTAAACCTACCAACCTTTTAATATTAAAAAAAATAAGGCTTAAAAGAGCAAAGAAAAAAAAATTATTTTTTAGTTTCTAGGTTAGGTGGCGCAAGCTACCGCCCATTATAGATGGTGCCGCTATTAAAGTCCACCCATCTTCAGGTAGGATAAAAAAACAAAATAAGCATTCCTTTGAATATGAATAGAGAGGGCACCCTTCTTTGACTAGAATTGCTCTCTCTTTCCCGGTCTCCCTATGTTCTCTTCCCTCCCCCATGAGCGAATCGTTTTTGAGACAAATCAGCTTCTTAATAAAAAATCTATTATGCATATCTGGGGACCAACCACCTCTACCTTACCTACTGAAAGCATGCATATATCGGGATGGATAGATCCTTGCACTTTCCCTTTGTATCGGGAATCGCAGGAGTTCAGAACTCTGGCGTTCGGATACGGTAAAATGGCCGCCAAAACATCATTGCCAGGAAATGTTTCTTTTTCTTTGGGACATGGCGAGAGGGGGGTGTTTCTACTAGATTTTACTACTTGCATACTTAGTTTACTCTGTATGTTTTAGGTTTACGTTTCTGGTCACATGTGCTCAGAGGGACAATTTTTTCATGACCCACTGTTTTCAGAGGTATGAAATATATACAGAGGTTAACATAGTCAGAATAAATAAAACGGTGAAAAAAGAACACAGGGACAAGTTGAAGTCACATACAAACACAGTCTTCCACTTATCTCCGTGTCACTTTGTGCAATGTTTTATTTATTCTGATCCTGCACTGACTCTGCCCAACTACATATGTTGCTACAGTTCATGACATAGCTAGCTTTAATACTTGATCATTACCCTCTGCCATTTTGCCCACGCTCAAAAAAGGCTACCGTCAAAACCGCTAGGTGAAAATAGATGTGCCACTCCATAACACAACATATAATACTTGCCGTTCACCACCAAGCTCTATTAGCAAAAGTATCAAGGCACCAACATCCTGTTTGGCATAACTGTGTCGGGTACCTTATGCTGTGCAACCCATTTAGCATGTCCTGCATTTCTAGCCATTTCATTGAAAAGGTTAATGTCAAACACCAAATTGTACTGCCCAAGTTTGTGTCCCACATGCACATTACCTCCCATTGGTATCTTTGATGACAGCCTTTCAGCTATAAAAGAAAAATGTGAAAAATAACAATCACATTTTTGGGCAAACTGTTTTCGTGCTCTCTACGTACAAATCACCTGGAATAAAATAGCAAGCATTGACTAGTCAGATTCCGAGGCAACTATCTTCTTCAACAGTTTGCCGAAGTAACCTTCGGCATACTTTAAAGGGACGCAGGGAAGTCATTTATGCATACCCAAATTTTTGTGAAAATGCTGCCAGTTAGGGCCCAACGATAAAGGAAACATATTTGAAGCTTAAAATTTGATTTTCTCCCTCAATACAACCATCTGTCGAGGACTGGCTGCTCTGGTCTTTCTTCGCTTTCCCTCAGTTGTGTGGAATGACGACTCGGAACTTGTAATATTTTACAAGTAATAAACTGTCTGTGGCACATCTTCATTAATAAAACTACTAAAATCTATAAAACATACTTGTTTTTTTGTTTTTTTTTACAAAAACACAAAAAATGTGTGGATTGAAATGAAGTTCAAATACACAATTGTGGGGAATTGAACTCCCCCCCACCCCAAGTCGGCAACTCGTGCAGCCTCTAACCGGGAATGGTGCGAAGACGTCCACCTGATATTTGCCTCCCCATCTCTTTTGCGGGACCAGTGCGCAGGTACGACAATGCGACGACGTGCGGCCTGGTGTGGACGGCCAACTTTGTGGCGTACCGGTGCCGCACGTGCGGCATCTCTCCCTGCATGTCGCTGTGTGCCGACTGCTTCCAGCAGGGCGACCACCAGGGCCACGACTTCAACATGTTCCGCAGCCAGGCGGGGGGGCCTGCGACTGCGGAGACGGCAACGTCATGCGCGAGGACGGGTGAGAGCCGTTCCCCTCACCCCTGTAGAAGAACAGTGTGCAGTGGCGCACACGACGTCTTTGACTTTGATAGCTGAAACCAACGATAACCGACAGCTGGCTGCGTAGAAAGAGGTTTCTTATGGTGTATGTGCGGCAGATCTTTTATCTCCAGAGTAAACCGAGTATGTCGTAGAGCTGCAAGGAGGAGGGGGCAGTTAAGAAAATCCAACTGAGCGTTTGCACGATGAAGTTGCATGTAGTTGAGTCAGCAGAGTCTTTCTTTTCATGAACATGTTTGTGCATCGAACAAATGGAAGGGAAAAGGAAAAGAAGGAAAAGGCACCCCACAGCTCATTACTACCGACCCTAATCCTTCCCGGGACGGCGGCTATTGGGACGGACGGCGAATATTCTCTAGGCGGGTGGCAGATTCTTCACAGCTGCCCACGGGCTCGAGGGATTAGCAACCATCCATGACGTTGCACACGTGACCTCAGAACTCGAGGACGCTTAGTCCTCTACTCGGAGAAAAACTCTGTCGTGTGAATATACCGTTATTTGGGGGGGGTGATAAGGAGAGAAATTTATGGAATGCAGACAATCTTGGCTGACAAAGCTGATGAATACATGGGGACGGATGGTGTCTGCTACAGTGAACGGTTCCCATTTTCTCGTTGAAAAATTTTGGAAAGTCGCTTATAACTTTTTTAATGGATAGCGGTAAGCTCTGAAACTTCGGCATCTGGTCTGGACCGCTTGCGATACATTTGGGAGAAGACTGAGTTTGCGGCAGCGCATAGCTTATTCCTGCAATGAAAAAAAACACCTTAACACTTCTTCTGTACCCTGTAGTCTCGTAGCGCCGAATAGCCAGTTGGCCGTTTATCGGGCCATCTTCTTTCTCGGTTTGCTGCGTTTAGCGTGACTGTGTAACGTGGGCGCAGGTTCTGCCACCGGCACGGCCCCAAGGCCCAGGAGGGCAAGCCCCCAGCACCTCCCGACCTGCTCTGCGTGGCCGAGTCCATGATGCCCCGAGTCATCCTGAGGCTCATCCAGCACCTGAGGGAGCACAGCGACGCAGCCGATGCTGGTGAAGCCCTTTCCTCTTCTTAAAGTGTCTCTCTGCTGGCCTTGGATCCCTGCTGCCTCCTTTTTTTCCACAATCACTATTTCATACTCGCTCTCGTTCGGCCTTGTCCTTATTTGCAGCTGTATTTGTTTCACTACTTGTGTTTTGCCATGGAATCTTTGCTTTCCGCACATTCTTTCCGTCCTAATGTGATGACTGCACACGGGAACCTGCATGGACCCTGCTTGCTCGTGTCGGTGTTGGTCGCACCATAGCAAAGCCATGGGAGAGGGTGTCAGCAGCAGAACACAGGTGTTGGTTTGATGTAACAGCATTGTGCCACACAAAGTGTGTAGGGGAGGGGGAGGTTTGTAAGTGGTGAGCTTGTGGTGACTCAAAGGTGTTTGATGTTTTAAAAACAAAGCAATCTTTTATCACCACAATTCGAAAATACTAGACGAAGGCACTTGTTTGAAATGACCCTCCTGCTGCCAAGCAGGTCACCACCGGCCTACAGTTGTTCGATCCGAGCTCGTGTCTGTCTGTCCCTTGAGCGCCGCGCTTTGGCATGCAGGGATGCGTCACATCTGCGTGACTTGCTGCGCCAGACACGAGGCTGTCTAGCGCTTCGGCGCTGCAAGCTCGCACTCTCCCCCTTCCCCTCTGCCGCGTAGGAACGGGGGATGCATAGTAGGGTAGGACCTGCGTATGAGTAGAATAACCTAGTACTGTAAAATCTCGGAAGGGTACCCACCCAAAATGAAGATATAAATGGTAAAAAAACATGAGGTGGGCTATCTTTAAAGATGAGACAGCAAAACTTGATGAAAAATTAATGATAAACACAGGGGCGCCCACTACAAACCACGTGACACGGAAACTGATACCGCAAATCGGGGACGCAGCAAATTTGCGTTTCACAACTGCGATAAACACACAGGAATTTCCTATGGACTCCTGTGTCACGTGAAAGGATACTATAGACTGTGGATGCATCATGTTTCACGGTGTGAGAAACATGCAGAAACCGGCTACAAACTTGCTAGCCACGGGAACCGGTATCACACGCACAGATCACGGACAAAGCGTGGAACTCGCTGTGAACTTGCTTGTTACTCTTACCGTTACAATTGAAAACGAGCGTGTTGGTTAATAGATACAAAACCTGAAAGTATAAAACAGCGAGGACGAGGATGGGAACAGGACATCTTTCATTTAGCAACAACATAGAATGGCACAACGAAAAACCCCCCCAAAAGTCTCAACGTTCTCAAAGAGGTAAAGGAGATAATAGTTAAAAGGGAAAGGAAACACTAAATATAAAAGTTTGAAAAGCGCTGGCGTCACTACGAGGTATCACTAATCTAGTTATATCTGATTACTTAGAATTCGACCTTCAGTCATTGTCAGTGATAATGAAGGTGCAGAAATTGTGTTGTTTGCAGTCCCAAAGGGAAACATACTATAAATATAAGGTGTTTGTTGGGCCTTCCAGCAGAGGTCGGAGAAGCCAGTCCTCCCCTTCACCAGTGCTCACTCCAAGTCCGTTAAGCATGGCATAGTAAGGTCACTTTTCAAGTCCTCTTTCTCCAAGTCGTGCACGCATTTCTCCGAAAGTAGCCTCAAGTTGCAGCAGCAGAGGTTAGAAAAAGCAGGTTTTCCTGCAGACCTACTTCGTTCCACCCTTGAGAGGTTCATCATCAAACCACAACATCCGCAAGCTGTTTCCAAAAAGAAAGGTCGTTTCGCTGTGGTTCCCTACATGCACAATACCGCGCACCGTTTAAGATCTATCGCGTCCAAGTTCGACACGAGTGTTGTTTTTTCCTGTCGTATGCGCCTCAAACAGATGTGTAAAAAGGTTAATGGGAGCGACAGTCCCAGAGGGTGCAATGTAAAGCATGCTAAAAAGTTCGTAGAATGCGAAGAAAGAAAGGTTTATTCAATTCCACTAAGCTGTGGCAGTCAGTACATTGGACAGACTGGGAGATGCGTCAACCATCGACTCAGGGAACACAACCTGGAAGCTTCAAAGGCTTCAAATGAGTCGTATCACCCGATTGTCGTTCACAGCCGCACGTGCGATGACTGTACTCCTCATTTCTCTGATACTAGAATACTGGGCGGGCACAACAACAGATTTGGGAGAGAAATCATCGAATCATTTGCCATGGGGACTGTAAACAACAACATTTCTGCACCTTCATTATCATTGACAAAGACAGAGGTCGAATTCCTAACACCTGAGATGACTAGAGTACTGACACCTCGTCGTGACGCTACAGCTTTTTAAACTTTTATATTTATAGTACATTTCCCTTTGGGACTGCAAACAACAATAATTCTGCACCTTCATTATCACTGACAATGACGAAGGTCGAATTCTAAGTAATCAGATATAACTAGATTAGTGATACCTCGTAGTGACGCCAGCGCTTTTCAAACTTTTATATTTAGTGTATTCCCTTTCCTTTATAACTATTATCTCCTTTCCCTCTTTGAGAACGTTGAGACCTTTGGGGGCGGTTTTTCGTTGTGCCATTCTATGTTGTTGCTAAATGAAAGATGTCCTGTTCCCCGTCCTCGTCCTCGCTGTTTTATACTTTCAAGTTTTGTACACTTACCGGTACCGCAGATCGCGTTGTTGATGTGATTCCCATTGGACATCACGTGATGTTCAGTGTGGCATGGGACATCCAAAAATTGCGTGGACTATTTTTGTTTTATTTTAATTTTACGGATATTGAGTTAGAAAAACGGTATAGGCAATCTCTCAAGGAAGGTCGCCCTTACAGGATTTTAAGGTATGCGCAGAGGCATCTCACAGTCGGATTGTATGTGCGGCGACATTTCAAAGAAAATGATGCAACTTCCTCCAAAAAGAATAGTTAAATGGATAAGGAAGTTCTTTATACATTCTCAGTTCCTTTGCCATGTGTCACATTGTATATCATTCTGATAGCAAGGGCTGCTCATTAAAAGAAAACAATCAAGTGCTATTGCACGTGAAAAGACGGTGAGGGTGCAGGCGAGCTGGTGGTAGCTAATCATGTTGTATTACACCCGAGACTGCGGTGGATGAAATCGGGAAGAACTTTCAGTAGAAGGAACAGACACAGAGAACGTCTCTCTGTCGTTCTCTGTGTCTTGAGACGTTCTCTGTGTCTGTTCCTTCTACTGAAAGTTCTTCCAATTTCATCCACCGCAGTCTCAGGTGTAATACAACATGCTATTGCACCTTCGTTAGCATTTTACGGTATGCCAGGCGATTCCTTTTTGTGAGTATCCTTGACTATGTGGCCTGGTTTGCTTGCTTAGTATGAACTGTAACGTAAACCTTAGTTGAGACAGTGGGAAAATAAAACATTGCCAACACCAAAGCATAAGCTGCAGAAAGTGCACCTTTCTGCTTGTACGCTAGCCTCAGTAATGCTTTCTTTTGCACCACCTTGGTAAAGGCTTTGTCTCTGTTTGTTTCGGGCAAACCAGTCATAGTCTCTGCTGGCCTTTTGTTCTTTGTGAAGCTCTTTTTTTAGCCATTGATTATCTTAAGGCACCTGCTCTCCTTATGCCGCTGTTTTTTGTATGGTTCAGAGACAGAAGAAAATCTTACTAATTTCATTTGATGCCTTTAATGTATAAGCTTGCCTGCCCGCTCTTGAGCATTCCTGTTTGTGGCTATAGACAGGTCTTTTTTGCTTTGTGTTCTGCATTTCCAATGCTGCCATTGTTTCATTGTACCGCTTGATCCCTCTCCTGGCATGACTCCAAGGATGGGTTGTTTGGGAATAAATAAGCAAATGTGAAGGCTTTTATGTTCACGATGGATGAATGGATGCATATGGCTGAACCCTTGAAATTAGGTGGCGGTTTGCACCACATAGTGGGTATTTTAGTGCCAACATTTAACCTCTACATAATATGCAAAACATTGATGTTAGGTCTTCTAATAATAATACCGCTGGTGAAAACGGGTTGTGCAGCGAATGTGGACCAGAAGGCGGTGCAGAAGGCCGACGGCTTCCTCACCATGCTTCACCAGCTGAGTGAGATGGGGGCCGTGATGCGCCAGGTGATGACCAACGCCCTCACCAACCCCCTCAGCTACAGGATCCTCACAGGACCGGCAGCCCGTGAGTTGCGACATCTTTGGCCGATGCCGCTAAGGTGCTAATCAGCTGCCTTTAAAGGGACAATGAAGGCGATTTAATTTAATTTGTTTAAATTGTGTTTTTAGGCTTCTTGGGAACCTGGCATACTGCCTAAATTTTTATAGACATTTGTGACGCATATTTCTATACCTACAAAAGAACTGAAGAAACCGAAACTCAACTATCTGCGTTTCTCGTTTTTGGGCCTCCGAAAACGGAGGTGACGTACGGAGTGACGTCACATGTGAATTGTCGGTACCGGTAGCATTTAGGGCGTCAAGACTCTGGTTACCGCGGTGGGTTATAGCAGCGCGGTGGCACGGTCGTTTCGCCGAATTTGTCAACATGGACGGCAATGCCGCTCTCGCGAGCGAGTTCGAGCTTCCGTTCGGTAACCGAACACCAACGGAACGGGAGTACGTGCGTGGCGGCCTCTGCTATCACCCGACGGAGACCGCACAGCCGGCAACGAGCGGCCCGCATGCCGAAGGACGGACGCCGGGGAGATGCCGAGGGGAGAGCGGCAGCGATCTGGCCGTTCTGGCCGTCACAAGCGGCGCGTCAGCAACCAATCGCTGACGCGCGACGTCGCAAACGGCGCGCGTCAGCTCGTTTAGCGGGGCCAAGGCGCGCGACGCTCACAAATGGCGCGACGCGCCGCTTGTGACGCCGCGCGTCTTGGCCCCAGCATCGGTCACGCGAGCTCCGCTTCTCCTGGCTTCTCCCGCAACTCTCGGGGCGTCGCCTCAGTCGATCCCGGTGCAATTATTACCGCGACTGTTTTATTGATTTGCGCGGCACACAAGCGCCGGTTTCGGCTGAAATTTGGGCAACGTGGCCTGAGACGTGCCTGGAACCCAGTTCAATCGCCAAAAAGATGTCCTAAATTGCCTTCATTGTCCCTTTAAAGGGCCATTCAGCTGCTTGTCAGGTGCCAATCAGTTGCGAGTAAAATATCATTCAGTGTCTGTTCAGCATGGTTGCACAATTGTGCAATGTATATTGTTAAGGGTCGGTTTATTTGGATTAATTAGATTGTTTGAACAATGACCGGTAAATAGTTTGACTATTTAAACTCATCTGGAAAAGTCAAATTTTGAAAAGAGGTAGTTGCTTTTTAATTTTTAACTTTATATGCAGCACTTTTCTTTCCCTGCCTCTGCGCCCGTGCCGGAAAGGAAGAAAGAAACTGTTGTATTTTGACGGTTAGCAGTCGCCTTGTGAAAAGCACTTACCAAAGGCTGCGGAGAAAGAGTCATTTCTTTTGCTGAATTTGGAGCTACGTATTCACGGGGAGATTTTATCAAAATCCTAGAAACTCCGGTGAACCCTGTGTCGTGTGCAAAAGTCTGATAAAGAAGACAGATCGTAACTTGAGTTATTATTTGCTATCATAAATTATTCTTTTTGTTTTATTTAACTTCACCAACGTGCTCACGTCGAACTAAGTATAAATTGCAAATTTTATTTTCTTCGGATTTTATTTTCTCGGGCAAACAATTTTATTTTAGTTTACGAAAATTTCAAACATACCGAGCGAGACCTCAAACAACTCCCAAAAACAGCACGTGAGGGCTCAGAAGCATCAAAAGATTCTAAATCTTAGGGCCAATGTTAACAAAAACTCAACTAAATAAATGCAATTTTTGTTTCGTTTTTAGATTAGATTTTGAAAGTGTGGGTTGTTTGTTTGGCTCAAAAATATTTTTCTCTGGCATGCCCGTAGTCTGCTGTAGTCTCCCCTAAAGCTCGACATGTGCACATCCGTTCTCTGCAGTGGAGACGGAGGATGAGCCCAAGGCCAACTTCATCCGCCAGAACAACGAGCGCTACGAGGAGGCCAAGCGCAAGCTCAAGAACTGGGAGAGCCCACCTGAGTACCAAGGTGCGTTTCTGCCTCCATTCTTTCTTCTTTCTTTCATTAATGCGAAAGCATTAACTGTCCCATGGAGCGAGCAGACGTCATCAGTTCGAAGCGTGCCAAATGGCACCTTAAATCCTTTCTCCAGTGGAAGCCAACTTCCAGCTATGAAACCACGCGAAAAGCCTAGACAACGGCACCTTGTTTCCCCGATCCCAAAGGAGCGAAGTAAAGCTGATGGATTTCACCTTCGGCCCCATCGGCTGGTGCACGTCGACGAGGCTCCCAATGGGCGCTGCGCGTGTCAGTTTCAGCAGCCGCCGCCCCATGGTGCTGCGTGTTCGTGCCGCGAGTGCGCCTGTAACACAAAGCGTCCGAGGTCAGAGCTGCAAAAAGAGCTGGGAGAGCACTCGCATGGCCGGCGCAAATACGCCGCAAACGAAACACGGGAGCGGAAGAATGGCACGCATGCTTTCGCATTCACAACTCATAAGAAGCGCTTAGGTGTACCTCGAGCATTTTTAATTTCTCTCTCTTTCTTTCTTTCTTTCACTGTCTCATCTCTGCTCAGGAGTTCACCTCATGCACTTTTCAGTCTTTGTGTTATTGCTGTCAGCTTTGTGAGGAATACACAGAGCTGTATAAGCAGTCCAGTTCACTTCTTTTTCAAGTACTAATTTCAGTGGAAGCAGCTTTTCTTTTTCTTTTTTATTGTGAGAGATGGAAGGTTATTATTTTACCCACCGAATGTATAGTAGGAAAATCTAGGAAGCTTACAGATCTTTGGCTCTAGGCTCTGAACCGTTATGATGTCCTGTCTTTCGCATTATGTACAGCTTGCTGATGGCCTAGTGACACTTTTTGCATTGCAGTGGGTTTTTACAAGATGTTCACTGAAGGTGAGAGAGGTCGACAGCATGTCCTTCCAGTGTATAGCTATTGCACATTAGCATTTTAAAGCAATCCCCCTAACCACCGACTAATATGTTTTTATTTTTGACTCCAGAGTTTATGTTAATTCCATAAAGTAGCTGTTTGCAGCCCCTGCCTGGTTTCATACATTATTGTGTTAACATTTCACATTGCTCACAAAAGTGTGTATGCTATCGCAACTTACACTCATTCTTTCTGATGCACACTATTAGACTGTTGTGGCTATGTTCACAATTAGAGCTAAGTTCTTTAGAAGCCAAGAATTGTTCCTAACCTTTGCTTGCAGCAGCATTTCGCTCCAGCTGCTTGCTCTCCTGCATTACAATATGGTGCTTCTCATCAGTGCATGGCTGTACTGTGGAAAAGTGCACTTGTCAGCATGTGAGGCAATGTGAAGCCATGGATCTATTCTTGTTTACTATTTTGTTCACGTTTTATACATTCTGTTCTTTTTATACATTGGGAGATTTTACTACTTAAGTTCTTTCAGTTTTCACAGAGAGCAAAATAAACAGGAGCAAGCTTCTAATGAACCACATTGGCACTATAGATTGTTCAACATTGACAACCTTGCTAACCATTGCTTACCCGTAATGGTGAACAATGGTGAGGTACAGACATACCAGCTGGGCATTGCTAGGTACTCTGAATCTCAGTAGACACTGATTTGACTTTGCATAGGTTAGAATGACCCACCATTACCCTAAACCGCCTGCACTGGCAACAATGATGGTTGTACTCACAAATGCTTCCGAAGTACGCTCGGCTGTTCACGGTTACCACTGTGGTGTATTTCAAAAATGGCACCGGCACCTTATTAGGCTGTGGTGTGGCAGCGTGTTCATCTGCACGTATGTGTGGCACCCCATTTCATGCAGAGCTCTACGACATTTGTCTGCTCCCCTTGTTGTGCAGAGATCACGGCGCTGCAGCCCAACCTGGTCCACAACAGCTTCCTGGAGGAACTGGTCTTCTGGATGGTCAAGTTTGAGTTTCCCCAGAAGCTGGTCTGCTTTCTGCTCAACATGCTGCCAGACACCGACTACAAGGTACTATGTGTAGCGAGACGAGAGCGCGCACGTATGGGGTGCAGCAAGCTTTAGGTGGACAAAACTTTTAATTATGCAGAATTATGCAAAAGGACAGTTCAGATCTCGCTGCATCAGCAAGGACGGCCGATTCACTGAACTGTACTCTGTTTTGTCCTAATTTGGCAAAGAGTGAATGTCCCTTCGAACCAGTGAGAGGGAAAAAGATAAGCACATAACAGCTTTTTGCAAAGGAGAACACTGCAACACTTTGATTGGCTCGCTGGGGGCATGTATTTTGCTGTTTACCAAGTTATGGTGAAACGAAATAATAGTGAAGCGTATACTGTATTTACTCGCATAATGAACACACTTTTTTCCCGAAAATTGACACATACTGGGGGAGGGGGAGGGGGGGGGGGGCGTTCATCACGCAGGGTAAAATGTTTGCATTTACACACCGCAAAAATGTCATATTAGGTGCCAATATGACACGGCAAGGTACTGTGGCACGTTTCCACTGATGGAGGCACACCCACGGCTGGTCGGGGGTGTGCCACAATAACCATGCTTTATAAATTGCAAACCTTTTTGGGGTGCCTTTTGCCGAAGGAAAAGCACCGTACGAAGCTCACTCAGCATGGAGAGCGATGCAACTGTTCTTAGGCCTAACCACTTTCACGATTTCAGTGTCTGAAAGTTGACATCAATGCATCCGATAGGAAAAGAAAGTCTGGGGCTGGGCAATTCCTCGACCCAAGCTTCGTCAAGTGTGCGCGTCACTCGGTTTCATGGTTGATCACTTCCGGAACTACGCACTTGCAGCCATTACGAGAGCGGCTTGGCTTGGCTTGACTTGGCCTGACCTGACCGCTTGGCGGCAAAAGAAAATTGGCTTGGTGGGCTTGGTGGCTAGCTAAGTTGGACGAAAATAGAGACTCGCGGAGCTGAAAATCGAAAATGCGTTCATTAGGCGAGGGAAAAAAAATTCCAAATATTGGAACTTGTTGTGGGAGGTGCTTTCAATATGCAAGTGCGTTCATTATGCAAGTAAATACGGTAGTCAGTGAGAGGTTAAGAGTTGAGGGAAAGCTCCTCCCACACTTTTCCACTTTAGCAGAGCAAACGTTGGAGAGGAAGTGGCCTCCTCTCCTCCTGCATTCACTCTGCTAAAGTAGAAAAAGGTGGGAGAGCTTCCTTGAACTCTTAACCTCTCACTAACTATAGTCTTCTACACACGGGCGCGTGTGTAGAAGACTTCGAGTTGACCCAGGAGGTAAGCTCATTATACAGCTACAGAGCTCTTGTGCTAATATGGGTCTTGGTAATTATTTTGTCGCTGCATGTGCTTTTGGGAACGACTACGACTTGTCGGCCCCATGCCGCTGCCCTCAAGCCCTTCCTCAAAAGCCCCGTGGTGTTCTTGCAGGAGTCCTTCACGCAGACCTTTGTGCAACACTACAGCCGTATCAGCCAGATGCTGACCCAGTCGGTGGACTCGGAGACGCTCTCGAACCGGGTGGTGCACGTGAGCGTGCAGCTCTTCTCCAACGAGGCCCTGTCCCTGCGCATGACCCAGCGTGCCCACCTGCTGCACGTCATGGTCATCAGCCTTAAGGCCATGATGTCCCTCATCCTGCACCAGAGCACCCTGCAAGGCAAGGCCACCTTTCCGTACACTCCCATGGCACCTGAACCTTGTCTCCAGCAACTCAGCGTCCTCTACATGTATACGCGTATATAACGTGCTCGGCGTCCTGTACCACCTATACGTTGGAGTGACCCCGTAGCAGCGACAGAATATGTCGCCTTCTTTTATGGGCGACAGCAATTGGCTAGTGCCTCCTTTGCATTGGTGTAGACTGCGTGGCATTCACGCGAGGATGGCAAATCAGATGATGGTGTCTGCATCCAATTTACCAGTATCAGCGATATTAGTGGGTCTTTAAACCACATTAATACATTTCATTACCAAGTGACAGGGATATCCGCACTTAACCCATGGGCTTACGGGGATCCGAAAGGAATTTTGGTAGTAAGAGTGGCAACATTAGCCTAGATCAATGGTCTCATTTCCGATGCCACACTTTTTGTCTGTAAGCGAGGCAAGGACAGGAGATTTCTCTCGTTTTTGGTTTCGGATCCCGTCCTCTTTTTTCGCAACGAGCTCCGGGTGTATAGTCGTTCTAACGGAAAGGGGTCTGTATCACATGTTGTTGAGAGCGAGACCAAGTCTTCCATCTCCTCCCTGCTTCCCGCAGACCCTGGGAAGAACTTCCACTCTGTGGTGAACTGTGGACACCGCATTGCCAAGGACCACTGCTACTGGCCCCTGGTGAGCGACCTGAACAACATCCTCACCCACCGGCCTGTCGCCCTCGAGTTCCTCAACGACCGGCGGCTGCTCGACATGTGGTTCTCCCTCATCGCCATGTTCCAAGGTCCGTGTCCTTGACGTCCTCTTCTTCCTTTTTGTTTTAAGTAATGGGGTGGCTCACTTCGACGGCAGTGCAACGGACCCTCTACCTTAAGTGCATGAATAGTTTTTGCTCACTTATTGTAAAGTAATGTAGCAAAGCGTAAATAATCGAGTAGTGTTAATGAGTGCTCAAGATGAACATCTTGAAAAGTCTTCAATGTTCTACCAACAACCATTATTAAAGTTTTTTCTTCCCAAAAGAACTTTAAGGTGCCATTAAAAAAATGTTATATTTTTAGCATGGAATTGTTTATGGAAATCAAATGGCATGCCAAACAATATTGACTCATGCTCACTACTTCTGATATTTACAAATAAAGAAACAAACAAGAAATATTCAGAGATTATGTGCAAGTGCCTTTAGGCACACTCGGAGCAAAAGCAGAGATACACATCTACCCCAAGAGATAAAAAATATTGAGTATGGGTGACTTGTTGTTTTGTAAAGTCAGTTAATTTGGGTCGATTCTGCAAGCTGCCTTAACAAAACTTTTCTCTTAATCCAACAGGGATGAACCCAAACCAGCGTGAACTGTCCCAGCACGTGGAATTTGAGCCCAACACTTACTATGCCGCCTTCTCTGCCGAACTGGAGGCAACTGCCACGCTCGCTGTGGGCACTCATCTCCCATCTCAGGAATGAGGCAAGTCACTCATTAGCACCGTTTAAATTCTTAGTGTGAGCTATCCATTATTGTAATATATAAAATTCCTTGTGTTGCTTTTCCTCAAACTCAACAATAGTATGCAGCTATGAACCAAATCTCTCTTTATCCATAATTAAGTTTTGTAGTGGCGCGACCCACACCGGTGAAAGAAAAACAAAATCGGAAGTTTTGAAACACGCTACTTTCAGGACTTTCACTCAGCTTATTTGTCTTGCTTATTTCTCCTGAATCGTGGTAGGCGGCTAGCACAAAAAGAAATGGTTTTAGTTGTCATAACTATGTCGAAAACAAATTGTTGCTTTTTTTACTGTTTTTTTTTTGTTTTTTTATTTACTGCAGTAAAAACACTTGATTAGCGTAAGAAGAGTAATCATTGAATATGTTATGTGTTTTGTAGGTTTCTCTGGCACCACAGACAAGCAGTCTCCTTATGTGGGCCTGAATGTTTGTTTATGAATTTCCTTCAAGGAAATCATCATCATCATTATTATTATTTAGGGGTGTGCAAATATTGAAATTTTGGAATACAAATATTAGAAAAAAATAGCTTCGAATATTGAATATGTTTCGAACACAATTTTACCACTAAGAAATAACCAAAACAAAATATGCAAATACATTTTTATTACTTTTAAAACCAAAAATTATCTTAACAAATTCAACTAAATGAGACTACCTGACTAGGCAGCATATAAACAATTCTACTGGTAACACAGCTATTATACCTTGTCAAGTAATCACCTGTCAACTGTACATGAAAGCAGGCACAAAGGTGCAACTGATAAGTTATACAAATTGACAAAATTAAGAGTGTACAAAACTGCACATGACTAGGTAGTATGTAAAAATGCAACCTGCATCACACAAATAACTGGTAGTGACCTTTTTAAGATTATTGAAATTGCCCTTGACAAGCCACTGTTAAAGGGTAACTGCAAAGAAAAAAAAGTGTATTTTTAAACAGCCTAATTGGGAGAAGCATGTCACAAAACAATTTTTTCGCCAAAAACAAAATTTTTTACAGCAATATTTATTGCGCGAGACTGATTTTAGTTTGCGGCAATTTCGTCCGTTTTAAATCACGCGCCACAAAGTTGGTATTATACGTCACATAGCGGCTGCTATACGTCACGGAGTGACGTATAACAGCCACTCCGCGCACGTCGAAAGAGCGGGAGTTTCAAATGTGGAGAAGTTGTGACTCCGACTAAATTACGTTCTGTGGCGTAAATATTGCTAGAAAAAAATTTTTTTTTCGCGGAAGATTTGTTTTGTGGCATGCCTGTCTCAATTAGGCGGTTTAAAAAAACTTTTTTTTCTTTGCAGTTACCCTTTAAATATGAGCTGCTAATGCAATTATTGCAAATTATCATGCAAGAAAATTACTTGCTGCTCATGTTCAGTATATAAGCGCTCCCCTTTTGCCGTGACAACTGCTCCTGCAGCAGAAAATACCCTCGCTCCTGCAGCAGAAATTATAAGGTTGCTAGGAAAGTGACTCACATTGCAGGCTTGGCAAAACGAAAGCCAAAACTGCTTCTTTGTTGTGAATTAATACATACCCATCTGCACGATTCTAATGCACACTTTTTTCACCAAAATCGGTCCCCAAAAATACATGCGCGCTACAATCAAGACCAAAAACCGAAATTTAAAAGAAAAATGCAAACCGCATCGCCATCGTGACTATTTGTTTACATTCCTCATTTTCGTATCCATATCACGCGAACTCTGTCGCGTCTACGGAGTCGTGTCTGCCGTTAAGATGGAAAGACAAAAGAAATTCCACTAGGAGGTTTTATTTAAACAAATGGCCATAACGCTGGCGGGAAAAGATAACAACGGAGTATCACTGCGTGGCCTCCCAATCCCAGCAACCCAATGAGCTTGCAAAGTGGAAGACTACCCTCTCAGAGGCGATAGTCGTGCACTCGTACGAGCCCAAGAAGTGCGGCACCTAAAACGCTTTAGACGAAAGCAAGGATTACCTCTTTGTAGTGCGAAGAACCATTGTCGGACTCCGACAACGGCGACTGGTGCGTGGTATTTACTTTTGTGTTAGCGCGTGTTTCATAAAATTTGTTTTATGAGGTGAGGTATGTGTTCAACTTTCATTATTTTAGCTGCGCGGTAGATTCGGCGGCAATTTATTTTTTGAATATAGTCGACTCCCCTGTCACGGAAACGGATACCTTAGAAGGCGGATGCATCAGATTTGTTCTTCACGGTGTGATAAGCTCACACGAGAACCCATTCAAACATAGGTGTCACAAGAACTGATATTATGCCTGCAGATCATAAACAAAAGCACGGAAACAGCTACGAACTCGTCATGCCAATAGAACGGATACTGCGCATTGTGGACGTAGCAGATTTGCGTTTCATGGTACGATAAACACGCGGGAAACCGCTACAATCTCGCATATCATGGAAACCAATATCTCGCGCAGGTTGCGGACAAGAAAATGTGCGAACATGCTACGAACTCGCATGCCACGAGAATGAATCCTGCAGATCGCGTATGTAGCAGATTCGCGCATCCCGGTGATATAAACAGGAGGGGACCTCAGCGAATTCGTTTGTCACACGTATTGGCACAACAGATCGCGCGATTCGTGTGATTCCCATCGGACATCGCATGATTTATATCCGGCGGGAAGTGGGGGTGGAGCAATGTTTTGGAATTTGACGTTACAGATGTTCAGCCCAAAAACGGATGGACAATCTATCGGGGACAGGCGTTACAAAATTTTGCAATATTTTCTAATATTAACAAAACATAAAATGTGTATTTAAAAAATTATAAATTTTTAAATGCTGCTATTGATTCTGAGTTCAAATTAGATATGGCGATGTTCAAACCGATAATCAAAAGTGTGTGCACATGTACAGTCGGCAACAATATAAGCTGAGACAGCCGAGTGCTAGACGAAAAGGGTAAAATGCTGCACGGCAGGCTTCCAGGATGGTAAACAATGGAACTTGTTGCCACATTGTTACCCTAGTGAACGGGGCAGTTCATTCAAACCTCCCTTTTAATAGCAATTGATGCAGCATGGACTCCCGGCATGGCATTTTTACTGTACCAGGTGATACTGCCCTGTACCAGCTCATATTGCTGTTGACTGTACCTATGCAAATTTTGTATGCTTTGCTCCCACAGTGCCTCGTGGCTTCATTTATTTGACGCCAAGCAGCAACACCTTCAATCTTTCCTTCTTTTACCTCACATAGGAGACTCTGCCTCTCTCCAAAAATATCTTGGAGCACTGTTTGTCGGCACTGGAGGACTTCTTTGATGGCATCGGCTTCTCTCAGCACGACGTGGTACGTGTCGCCTGGCTGTGAAGCCTCACTTGCAAAAAAGTAGTCGATAAGTACCTCGGGATTTGCCTTTCTTCTTCCATAAACTGCAACGATTGGCTCTGTGGGGAAGTGTATTTGGTACACTTTTTGTTTGTTCTTATATATCTGTTTATTTTTTAGTTAGTGCACCAACTTCGATTTTATATGGAGACATTGCAGCTTGACCTGGGAGTGTGGAGTTTTTAGCAACAGACACACAGAGTACTTATTGACGCTGTGTCCCAGTTCTACTACTGGTGCTTTATTTTTAACTCCACTAACGATTGCGAAGTGGAAAAAACAAAAAAAGGACAAGGTGCCAGCAGAGTGTTTGGAGCAGGCTGGTGTAGCTGCTTCACACCCCTGTGGGGGATCGGTAGCCGAGGGTATTAATGCACCGTAGCTTGGAGATTGTGGAGCGAAAGCTCGCGCTGCAGATTCCAGGGATCCTGGGTTTATCCTCATGCCAGCCCGTTTCGATCTGGATGAGCGTCGTACCGGCATGCATTACTACGTGATGCACGTTAAAGACCCCAGGCTAGCGGTTGTACTGCACTGGCTCAATTCCTCATCTACAACGTAAACTAGTGTCGCCGCACCTCAAAAGCAGACCGACCTTACGCTGCCTAGACGCAAACATGAGATTTGTTTTTGGTGCGGACATTCCCGTTGCAGCCCAACCCGTACCAGGTTTCCTTCCACCTCCCCTTGCACCGGTACTACTCGGTGTTCCTGTGCCAGGCCGTGCTGCACCAGGGTGCCACCCTGGTGGAGCTTCTGCCAGACAGGGACACCCTCCAGGTGCTCATGGCACACCCACTGCACGTCATGGTGAGTGGAGCACCCTGCCCTGGCCACCGGAACCCTCGTCTAGAAGAGCTTGCATTTGCAGAGAAAAACAAGATGTTTGTCTTTGATCTCAAGAGAAAGCAACAGCAACTCGTTTCACGAGACCTCTTGTCAGTCGGCTGGAGCTTGTGGATTAACCACCACGTCATTTTAGGAGGCTTCTGAAATAGAAAATATAGAATGTGTTATATACAGGGTGTCACAAAAAAAATTTACAGGGTCTTTTTATTGCAGAAATAAGCGAGGCATCGCCGAATGCTCATTCTCCGACCAAGGTAGCGCTAGAAGTCACAACCAGATGCCAGTTTCAGCTCGATCCGATACCTTATTCAAAAGTTATAAGTGATTTTCTGAAAAGTTCAATGGGAAAATGGCGGCCGACGGAGTTTTCGAATACATGGGGCTCTATGGCACCAGAAACCGAAAACTGGCAAAAATGGGCTCCATTTTCCCATTGAACTTTTCAGAAAATCACTTATAACTTTAGATTAAGGTATCGGATCGGGCTGAAACTTTGGCATCTGGTTGTGACTTCTAGCGCTACCTTTGGTCGGAGAATGAGCATTCGGCGATGCCTAGTTTATTTCTGCAATAAAAAAACCCTGTAAATATTTTTTGTGACACCCTGTATATTGTTAGCTTCTAGCAGTTTCCTGTAATGCACTTTTTGGAATGCACTCCTGTAACACAGCGGGATTGGACGCGAGAGCTGCATCAGCATTTCACTGGAACTTGTCTGCTCACTGATTGAGTCGCAGCTGGACGCAGCACTCGTGTCCAGTTTTATTCGGCACTACTGCCTCGTTATAAGCCGGTGTTGAATGAGTGTGCTCGCACATATGGTTGGAGAGTGTGCAGGGGGGGGGGGGGTGAGTGAATGAGCGAGTGCTCTCGGAAGAGGAGACACGAAATACGATGGTCAAGGCTAAAGAGTGGGACGGCAAGAGACACAAAGTTTGCGTCCACTTCCACCGCTGTTCTATAGCTTTGGTGGGGCTTCCTTTCAGAGGCGCTATGCACGACGACATTCATGCCATCGAGACTAAACATTCTTACCAAGTCTCATCCGTGCAACATAATAGCGAAGTAATGCAATACATTCTGCATTACCACAGCCTTTGCCACGATAATGCAGGAAAGGTCAAAATTGTTTCGCAATTTTTTTTTCGAATTTGATGCCTCTAAAACTTGCTTTCGCACAATGCCCTAACTTCCTGTGTCGTCTAGTACACTCAAATGTGGTGATTCGAGGCACCCCTAAATCGGCCACGGCATCTCGCACCTCTCCGACGACAGGTGGCATTCCACGAGGTGATGTGCGGGCTGTGGGCACGCAACGGCCTGCAGATCAAGGGCCAGGCCATGACATACATCCAGTGCCACTTCTGCAACTCCATGGTGGATGCAGACCTGTTCCTGCTACAGCTGTGTGCCACCCACCTCGACTCGGACTGGTTCCTCAAGACCATCTTTGAGAGGTGCCTCCGAAATGGGCTTCTTTGCCATCTAGAGTCGAAGAAGCGCACAAATTAATACGAGATCACAGATAGTGCTATGGACGGGTAGAAGTAGAAGAAGTGAACGGGTCCGTCGCTGCTGGTCACTGACAGGACGAGAAGAGCAGGAGGTCTCCAGTTGTCCCACCTCCAGCGCAAGCTTCCTACCTCCGATAACACTTCGTCATCTCGCAAGGCTTGAGAGTGCACGCGCAGCCGAAACACGGCAGAGGGCAACAGGCGCGTGCTGGAGGCCAAGAGTTCCGAAGAGACGATTTTCATCCGGTCAGTGACTACTAGACCAGTGTTGGAAATCCTGGCCCCCAGCGATAAAAATGGGAAATAATGATCTCAAATGCAGGATCTTGCGAAGAGAGGGGCTGCGCATAAAACTAGATTTTTGCTTTTTACGGCACTCTTGGCATCGGTGTTGTTCTTGGAGCTTCGTGACTATGCATTGCGCCATGAGCACATGCTTGTCTGATGTATGTCATCTTCTTTTTTCTTCTCTTCTGGATGAAATATTGAGTTCTGAGTTCAGCGTCTGTTTTGTCTTCTGTATTCTTCTACAGTTTCCTAGCATTTCTCGCTGATTTGAACCATTCCTAATGCTCTGTGGTTACTTCAGGTACACATTAGGTTAAAGTCTCAACCTTGGTATTAAGGAATCATTTTAGCCGTGCAGTAAAATTTAAAGTTTGGATATACCCCTTCTAGTTAACTGTTGCTTGGCCTTGAACATCCAGGTATGTATGTGTGCTTATCTGTAATTGTATGTGTAACTTAATTAGATCTGGCATTAAGTGACTGCAGTCCTTTATTAATTTTAGGGGATGCTAAAGTGGATCTTGAGATTGTCTTTTTATGGCGCACTCAACCTGCATATTCTAAGCATCCCAGAAAATCATGAATCAGAATCGTGCATTGCCTTTTTTTTTCTATGAAAAGCTCCACCAACCATCGCGACATGCCCTCCTTTAGACATAACAAAAAAACCAAAATTAGAATCGTGCGTGGCCTTTTTTAAATTAAAAATGCAACCAAACATTGCAACTCACCTCCTTTTTTTAAAAATCCATTTCGGAAAAAAAAACAAAAAACGGGCGTGTCACGGTGTTTTATTTTATCTTTATTCGGGGAAAGGCTCACGCGTGGATCATATCTTCGTATTTTCCTGGATGCTCAGGGATATGGGCTGGGTTTGCGTAAAAGATAACCTCCAAATCCACTCTAGTGCTCCCTGAAAGAAACTTTTTCAGCCCCGCTAATGTGCCGACCGGCGTTCCAGGTTCCACGTCTGGGAGTGGCTGTCCCTTTCCCCGGGCCGCGGCAACTCCTTCCTGGACCCGGACAAGGTGTACCCGATGCTCGAGTCTGCCCTCACCTTCCTCGCCATGCTGCTCAACGTGCGCACCAACTTGGGTATGCCCGGCCACCTGTTTCTTCTACGGTGCGGGTGCCTGCAATGCACCTCCGACCGGTGTGTCTACCTAAAAAGCGGTCCCTTCGGTTGCACCCAACGATGTCGCACGAGCGTCACACCGTCGCAGCAGTGACGGTAAAAGGGGCGGACGCCCGTTCCGCCGCAGGGCGTTCTCCAGCTTGACAGTTCAGGGAAACTTCTGCAGCCGGAAGTTAGGCGACACTCTCGTTCGCTCGTACTTATGGCCGGGACTTTTAGCACCGACCGCCAGGATCGTGACGTCCGACAGCGTGGCACACCAGCTCCTGCGACGTCGGTTTTTGCCACTTCGGGACCTTTTTTGATGCAGCGGCGGGATGGGGCGCCAGACACGCCGGTCGAAGACGCGTTCCAGGCACCTTAGTGCGGCTACGCAAACTGAGTTCTTGGGAACCCAGTTTGAGGCTCCTCATCTGCTTCTCAAGTGTCCCTACCCATAAGACAGGGCGGTTTGGCAGGCATGTGCGAATAGTGGATTTTGAGTTTGAAGCAGATGATTGTTTTGGCCGAATATTTTGAAATCAAATATCGGATAGTTTCTCCGAGCCTTTCGCTACTGCACCGTGCTTAATTTTATATTAAAAGAACAGTTGAACTCGCGAAGGTTGTTCCCAGGCTTTCACTTGTTCATTTCTAAGCTAATTTTAATCCACTGGATCTACATTTATGGATTGTGGCCTCAAAAAGTTCAACGCTACTTGGAGACGTCAAGTAAATGACATATTTCACGTAAAATTAAACCTATAGAGATGATCAACTATACGCAATTGAGGAGATTCATAAATCTTCTTGCCATCCACGGATATCCTTTCTTTAATATCGGATCACAGAAAAGGAAAGGCAATCACAAGTGATGGACGCAGGTTGTCAGGACATCTCTGCCTAACGTTTGCTCTCACATTATAGCCACAGTTTAATTTTGAATATTTTACCATAGTGTAGATATCAACATTCATAAAGTTTCCTTCCTTTCTAAATATACCAGGCGCGTGTGCACCATCCCGCTTTGAAATTCTGCTTTCCTCCTAAGCAAACGACTGGAATATTTGTACTTCTTTAAGTGTTGTTTGCGATGGCTTTGTTCCGTTCAGTGTGGTTCTTACCAAGTGCCAATACTCTGCGGAGAAGCAACACCTGTGGATCTTGCTTTTGCGGGTGTTGCTTTTGCGCAATGTGCCAGTACTTGGTAAGAAGTGCACTCAAGAGGGCTAACCCGCCACCACAATGAACACTTAAAAAAGACGAACATCAGAGTTCATCTCGGAGCGAATATTGAATAGTGTATTATGTATTCGAAACTACTAGTTAAATATTTGCACAACCCTAATGTTTTAAGCTGAGCCACACATTGATGCTGGACTATGCGAGCGAAACTCTCCACCATTCTCTCTAGTTTGTGTATTACTGTCAACCAAAGTGTAGGAGCTTCTGAACTTTGAGCCATGCAGCATAGGGCAGCTGATCGAGCTAGAGTTTTTTTCTACATAGCTTTTCTTTTAACAGAAATGCTGGCATCGTGCATTTTATAAAAGGAAGTGTAGTTCACAAGCACTCGAACATCTTCAACTCATTGCGACAAAACAAACACACCCAATGTTTGTTTTTTCACTCTCTTTGTCATTCCTTCCTTCAGGACCAGCGATGTCCGAACTTACAGTGAGCCGCCTTCTGCTTCAGTCCCCCTGAGATCGAACAGTGTCGGGTCCCATTGTAACAACATTTACTGACCTTGGGAGCAACGGTTGTGTTGCGGTGGGTGACTGTTTTGCCCTGGCTCTCCCCGCAGGCATGACGGACGAAGAGGTGACGCGTCAGGAGATAGTGACCCTGCTGTGCATGGGGGACCGCACCCACTCTCAGCTCATGGACCTGATGCCCGAGAAGTGCGGCATCACCTCCCACCACACCAAGGACTTCGAGGCATTCCTCTCGGACGTGAGCAGCTCTCTTGCTTCCCTCGGGTCTCCTGAACACCCAGGCTCCTCTTTGATGGCGTGTCAAACAGTCGGTGGCCAGAGCCACTGAGCGTTCGCAGAATATCGTCACCTCATGGAGGTGTTCAAGTGTCGTCTTCAGCGTGAGCTGTTGGTTAAGCAACTTATCATCTGCAATGAAGAGCAGTTTTGATGGTGCACTTAGCCACAAGGCGCTTGGCTATGACCACCAGTGAGTACTTTCTATGCGGAGAGCAAGTCCTCTGCTTCTTGTTCAGGAGTTGCGGTGATGTCAGAACGACGCCGAGCTCTTATTGGCTGATTGAAAAGATAGTGGGTAGAGCTCAATGCTAGATGCCTTGAGCTCTACCCACTATTTTTTCAGTCAGCCAATAAGAGCTCGGCGTCGTTCTGACGTCACCGCCACTCCTGTGCAAGAAGCAGAGGACTTGCTCTCTGCACAGCATCGGCTTGACCGGAAGAATCGAGCCAATCGGGCTTTCTGATTGGCCGACGTCGGCCGCATTGTCGCCGAGAAAAGAAAAGAAAATGAAAGACGTATGTGCAATCTATATACATTGGAGCTCTTATCGGCAGGTGAGTCACAACATGTCAGAAGCTGATAGTGTCAAAAAATTTGTAATGGGAAACTGTATGTAAGGACCATGCCACTATGTCCTTAGCAATGTTACAAGCGATTGGGGAATTTGAGTCTGACTTCTTTATTCACTCTGATCCAGAACGAAAGAAATTGAATTCTTATCTGTCATTTTAGCACAGGCAAAACTGCTGAAACAGATGGTGCTGATAGCCTCTCTGGACCACAAATTTGAATTGTTTTGTCACCCGGCCACAATTCGGAAACCATTGCATAGTTTCTTTGAGAAAGCTCTGGCTGTCAGTGTTCCTTTCAAGATTTTTTTTGTGTGTGTGTTCATTAGGTTTTAGTTGACCTGTCGTAGCTGACTGTCAATTATAAATTATCCTTATTCGTATACGATCCACATTTGATACCTAAGTCAGTTTGGATAGGAACTCAGCATTGCTGATCAGTTGATTTAGGATGGATGAATAGGTGATCTGCAGTACAGACTGACTTACTGATCCATTGATGTTGATTGATTGTGACCCTGCACACAGGTGGCAGTGTACAAACAGCCCAACTTTGAGGCCGGGGGCAACATGCTTCAGGGCAAGTATGTGCCCAAGGGGGAGATCTGGGAACGAGAGTATGACCCCATTCACGTCCTCCTGAGGGCGGTCCACCGAAAGGACTACCAGGCCTCCATGGACCGCTACACACAGTTGTGAGTAGTTGACCGCACCCTGGCAGCCATGCAGGCACAACACAGGGTTCCTATCTTTTTTTCTTTTGGACACGTCCAAAGTGACCGTTGGCCTGGAAAACCCAAACTTGTCAGTCTTTTGTCAGCTGTATGAAAGTTGGGCAAGTGCAAGGATCCGCGAAATCGGATTTCCTCGGCTGTCTTGTGC
Source organism: Ixodes ricinus (assembly GCA_037355805.1). NCBI lineage: Eukaryota > Metazoa > Arthropoda > Arachnida > Ixodida > Ixodidae > Ixodes > Ixodes ricinus. The sequence goes on along the minus strand of JAZHYW010039450.1, from coordinate 176,333 downwards.
TCTTCTTTTTTCTAATATGTTTGTAATTGCTATTGGTAGTTTAGCTAAAATTTTCCTCAGGCATGTATAGAAGCAGATGTCTGCCTCTATACAGGGTGTTTTCCTTTTAGGCTTTACAGATTTGTTTTTAAGAAAGCCGTGGAAGCTACACTAATGCGGTCTATGCAGGTGAGTCTATACGGCCAGGGAGTCATACTATAGGTGGATAATCGTCACACGCATAAATTGGACAATCAACTAGAATATTTTTATTAGCTTTTTAATTCGGGAAAATAAGCATATGGTTCCAATTACAGTGACTCTCATTATTTCAAACTCTAGGAAGCCACGTATGTTGTTTGAATTATCGGAAGCTTGAATTATTAGAAATTCATCTAAATGTGAAGCTAGATAAAATTATGATTTCTTTTTTGGATGGGTACACATACAAATTTTTATATTTGATGATTTCCTTGGTACAAGCCTACTGATCGTACGCAAGTATGCCGTGAAACATTGATGAAATGTATAAGATAAGTTTATTTATCCCTCAGAAATGTTGTTCTATCGTGAACTGTTTAGATGGCATGTGACACCTCAGAACAAAATTAAGTTTGTCCATCTAACAAAGAAGTTTTCTATTGTGGACTAGTAGCCCATTGAGCGTGCTTCTTACCGATCACCAGTGAACTGTGGAGGAACAACACTCGCGGTAGCCAGCTTCAGGTATTGCTTCTTTGCTGTGCACCAGTGCTCGGAAAGAAGCGCGCTCAACGGGGCCGTAAGAACAAAAAGTATGAATTACACAAAATTGTAGAGCCCTTCCACTTCACATGGAAATGGAGGACCAGCGAAGCTGTTATTTTTACGTATGTCTAGACGACGTCGAGGACGACGTCTAGGACGACCTATAATGACCTGGACGACGTCTAGGATGACCTCAGAACGACTAGACATCTAGGATGACCTCAAGGATTCGACTTCTAGGACGATCTATCCTCGAGGATGACCTCGAGGACGGACCTCAAGGACGGCCTCAGTGAGGACGACCTCCAGGACGACTTCTAGGACGACCTCTCGGACGACCTCAATGACGCACTCTTAGCGAGATGACCTTGAGGACTACGCATAGAGTGACGACTTCTAGGACAACCTCGAGGACAATGCCTAGAGATGATAACAAGGGATCAGGACCTCACTATCTAATAATGCCAAGGAAGGCTGACTCACACCGGTTTCCCCCTCTTTTTATTTTTATATATTCATACTTGCCACGACCAATGGGGAGTTTTCCGTCAACATCCGCGGACACACTTTTTCCCAGATCCTAGCGCATAACAGCTTCGCTGTAAAACACTGTATGAATTAAGCAGCTTATAAATACATTAAAACCATAGCGGTGACGACCGAAATTTTGACATTTGTTTGAATTAACCAGAAGTATGAAATATCCGAGCTTGAATTATTGCAAGCCTACTGTAGAAACTTGCTCGAGCGTCGTCGAAAAACATTGAATAAGCAAGTTTTAGAAAGATTTGAGGCACATGGGAAGTGCAGTGATGCTCAAAAGTTACCACTCATGCAATGGGTGTGGGGCTGGCGGTGCGAGAACGCGGATGATAAGAGACAGACGAATCGGGCAGGTACGGTTTCGTAGCGGCAGCCTTGTGCCCGTTGCATGAGTGGGAACTTTAGCACACCATTGCGCTTCTCGTGCGCCCCAAACCTTGCTAAAATTGATCCATTTAGTGGTTTTCAATGAGCTCAGCAAGTTTGTATGTAATTGAAACCATATGGATGCCTTCACTAATCTAAGAAAATATAGTTAACAAATTTTAGTTAGTTAATTGACTTATGGTGACTATTAACACCCTATATTATGCCCCTGGCCGCATACAACTCACCTGCACAGACTGCATTAGTGTAGCTTCTGCGGCATTTTTAAGAGCAGTCTGTAAAGCCTAAAGAATGCACCCTGTGTAAGACAGTGCAAGCGGTGCACTTGTGGTTTGTGTGTGGACTAAGGCACGTGTTTGGTTGTCCCAGCATGCGGCAGTCCGGCAAGTTCAAGGGCACGGGCGCCCCGTGGCCCCCATTCCGGATGCCCAAGAGGGTGCACCCGGAGCTGATTGACCCCCGCAAGCTGCTCCAGTGCAAGACCATGCACGCCATCATCTTCATCATCTTCTACAAGGTGGGTGCACTTGTCGGGCTGCTTTTACTGGCTCCCACTTCAACTAACAGAAGTGAGCTGACTCTTTGGTTGAGCAATGGGACCTCCATAGGAATTCAGATTTGATGATGACAGAGATAATAATAATAATAATAGCACTTTATTCCAATTACAGGTAATGGTGGGGACCAAAAAAAAGAGCCGTTCTAGATGGCTTGACAAACTCTCAGCCCCTGTACATTCCACGGTAGAAGCGGGAAAATTAACAAAGATCGCACAGGAGGACACTGCTTGCATATAGGAATGCGAAAGCATCTGCATTACCGCGCACATATCGACAAGGACAGCATTTAGGAGGACGTCAAGGACGACCTCTAGGACGGTCTTTAGGGCGATGTCGAGGACAACGTCCTAGAGATCGACGCCAAATACGGCATCTGGGACGACCTCTAGGACAACGTCGAGGGCAGTGTCTAGGACGACGTCGAGGACGATTTCAAGGACGACGTCTAGGATAACGTCATGGACGTTGTCTAGGAGGACGTCGAGGATGACGTCCTCCTAGTGAGCGTTCATGGCGCTGTCTAGGACAGCGTTCATAACGTTGCAGCCTTCAGCCTGCTTCCTCGGCTGTGGCGTATTTGCGTGGGCGGCCACGTTTGCCTGCGGAAGCCGCCGTAGATGTAGACGCTGCTGCCGATGTCGAGGCCGTAGATGTAGACACAATCGCCTTACAGTCCATCGCACGAAGCAGACAACGAGCACAGATGTAGTCTGAAGCGCACCTTTTGCATGCTGCGCTCCGGGCGGTGATACCACGCTTCCGCACTTGAGCGTGAGCGTGAGCGCGCGTGTTTGATGGCGTAATTTTATGGCCATCTTTCAGGGCACAATGACAACGCTTTTTCGTTTAATGGGACAAGTAAGGCTTTCGCCTTAATAAACATGATAAGCAGTAACAGAACAAATTGCTAGCTTTAGCATATTTGCTCACATTAAATGCACAGTGGTCATGAAGTCGAGCTATACAAAATAAATTGGGTGCATAACTGCAGCATTTAACTGACTAGCCATAGAGCCTTGTCTATATGGCAGCCATAGCTGCCTCAGTAGTGAAATGCTTCTTGCCATGCTGGCTTCCCAGGATTGGTCAGAAAGAATTGCATGTGTCACCATAGAGGCAGTTTGAGCTGGCTTAGTTTTCATAACAGCCAACTGTACCAAGCATTGTTAAGCTCAGTCTAACGAGATTCAAGCATCATGTGGTTTTCATGCTTCCTGACGGTCATGCAAGGGCAGCTCGTTTGCAACAAACTTAGTTCTGTAACTATGTCTCCTGCCTAAGTTCCAAGGTCCACATCTATATTTACTTTGCGGTGCCACTTCACAAACTTGGTTCACTATGTTCGAGTAATTGGAGCAATAAACCTGTAAAATATTTGCTAAGTGCCCCTAGCTATACCGTTGCCGTGGTAATTTCTATCACCAAAATGGAGGCCATCATGACATGCTCCAGATATCAAGCGTCTTAGCCTGGTGTTGTCACTCTGGCAGCTAAAGCTGCCATGTACAACTGCTGTAACTAGCGAAACTGTCGCCGACATAATGATTGAGGAACTGTTGTTTTCTTTTGTTTGTGAAACTAACTTTGGGACTTTCACCAGCATTGACCCCATCTCGCCGGTGGCTCTCTGCAGGCCCTGAATGATCCAGAGGTGCCAGAGCAGGTGATAGCCCTCACGGTGTATCTGCTGGAAATGGCCGTGCAGTTCAACCCTCAGACTGGTTCTGTCAAGGTGAGCCAGGCGTCTTGGGATCTGTCCAAGAGTTTTGGCACATCTAGCAACAGAACAAAACTAACTCTTTGTTCCCACACAGTCTTCCGTGGCATTGCTTGTTGACTTCGTGACCAATTGGTGACGGTCGGGCATAAAAAAAAGAGTCGATAGCAAGGTGTATTTGAGCCATCTGCGAGCAGTTTCAGCATGTAGACTTTAGTTGCCAGGCTGCGTTGATGCGCAGAACGCTCCGCTAAAGCACAATATGCGCTAAGATTATATTTAAACTATACTTTTGACATTGAAAGTTTCATGAAAGTACAAAATTTTTTCCTGGAAGTATGAAAGGAGGCTTTCTTTCTTCCATTAGTATCCTTACCAAACTGCAAACCTCCTTAGAAAAGGTTAATGTTACGGCATGACACGACTTCTTTTCGCCAAAAGAGCTTTGTTCCGATCGCCGTATCTTCGGTCAGCTGGAGCCCTCCCCTTTGCACAGGATATGCCGACGTCGGTGCACGAGGCGACGGACCTCTGCCTGTCGGAGTGGTTCCCGGAGGCGTGCGTGCTGGAGAACGTGTTGCGAAAGGTGGACGCCGTGCTGCTGCCCCAGTGCATGGCCCTGGCCGAGTCCTTTGTGGAGGAAATGGAGGTGGACCAAGACGTGGACGACCTCGACGACGACGGGAGCGGCTTCGACGAGCGCTTCACCGAGATCATCGAGCTCAGGGGCTACCCCGAACTTCCCGGGAACCCGCTCCCGGATCCGTCGCACCGTGAGTGGCGGCGGCGTTGGGTTTTCGGTCAAACGGTCAATCGATCGATTCGTGTTTGTTGTGCTTCCAAACAGCTGACATTCCTTAGGAGGGGGCGCACATAAATTAGATGAAAGACAAAATAAAATGAGTAGCGATATATTGTTTGTGATGCACTCTTCAACCTCACGGAATTACTAGAGAAGAAGTCCACTTCAGAATCATCTGATCTGTCGTACATGAGCTGCAAGCGTGTCAGTGGAGGGCCAGATTCAAGTCGGGAGTGTATAAAAAAAAAAAAGAAGGTCTACTCGGTGAAGTGGGGAGCGCTTCGAAGCGCTGTTTCTCGTCGTTGGTGCTAGAGCCACTGAGCGAGCTACGGTTAGAGCTGGGGTTCTCAACTCTCTCCAAGATCTAAAAATGCCCGTCTTGGAGCAGATAGTAAATGTGCAAACAGGCTGGTGTAAATAGAACATAATTACAAAAAAAAACCAGACTAGGACAAATTAAGGGATACAACAAACGTGAAGTCTCGAATGCAGCCGAAAATTTATTTAGCGAGAAGGCTCTTGATTTTAGTCTGAACACAAAAATGGGAAAGGGTACAAAAGACAGAAAAAGAACCCGAAGCGAACAGTGTATTCCACCACTCACTTTGCGCACGTCACGGTTGCTATACAAGCAGTATACTTTCCACCACCTACCTTGTGTTTGTTCTGTCCCTTATCTGACCCTAGTCTCTGGCTTTTTCATAATTATGTGATACTATACCTTTCTTGACCGATAGCCTCCCCCCCCGCCCTTTCGCCGGTCAAGGCATTGATGTAGTAAAGTTGTTTAGAAGCCTACAGACCTTGTAAGCCGTAGTGCACATACTAGGAGGTGTTCGGCACATACTCGCGACGCATCAATGGACGGCTTCGATCTTAAAAAGTTTATGGCAAATTACTATGCTATTTTGTTGCATACATGGAACGTTCAAGCATCACAAACGTTTAGCGATACTCTGAGCTCCCAGATGCCAGACGCCCCAGTTCACGGCGCTCTTCATCAGGTAGTTGAACGCGTGTGTGCACAGGTGTGCACTTGGTAGTTGTTCCCAGAGTGATGTGATACTACCGCTAATCGGGCTGATAAACCTGGCGATCTTCCAGAGCCTTCCATGCTCTCGAGCTCTACTCCCTCAGTGTGCACAGGTGGTCGAGCTTCTCCTCACCTATCCCTCTGGTCACATGACCTCCCCGTTAACCAATCAGCGTCTAGCAGCTCACTCCGCCTCTCTCGCTCGTCAAACAATCAGCGTCGAGCCTCGCAACCACGCTTTTATCTCGGCTTCACGAAATGCCAAACACTTAGCCAAAGAATGTTTCACCATTAAAATGGTGCTTAAACTGGAGAGCACTTCACCTACCTAGATGCAGGAAGGACTGAGGGAATTTGGGAGTTTGGGGGAACCCTTGAGGGTACTCGGGGGAACTAACTGGTTTCTAGGAACCAATTTGAGAACCCGTGGCTTAGAGTGTCAGGACCATGTTTCTTGATTATCTTGCGTGCGCCATCATTCTAATGTTTAGTGCAGAGCGAGTGCACTTGGCAATAGTTACAATTTGAAACTGCAACTTGGTGAGCTTTAGATAGTGGGGTCAGGAAGCCCAGGAAATGTTGTATTTCTTTGTCGCAGACTATTTTAACATTTATATGGTACAGAAAAGTGTTTCCTGCAATTTCAGGTGAGGATTGTTCCTTAATAAAAAAAATATAAAAACTGTGATATTTAGTACAAAAAACGTCGGACAGAAAAAAAGTTATCGTTCAGAAGAAAGGCTGTTGTTGATGTTCTCTTTACGGTAAGATGCTTTTAGACAATGATTGAAATGAACGAACCACGGGAGGAGCCTGATGGGGCAAGCAGATGCCAGCATGCGAGAAGAAAAGTGGCACGGCTTCCTTGAGTTTTAGTTTACACTCGGTTCAGCCCAAAGTTGATGGTGCAGTCGGAGCTATGTGCTCGCCGGATGAATCAACCGCTTCCTTTTCATCACTTGATTCCGCTCTCTGCACGTAGTTATGGGCGGTAGCCTAATCACGTAGGGAAAGACAGGCATATGACTGATCCGACGAGCACATAGTTTCCACCGCACTGTCGGCTTAGGGTTGTACCGAGTATACAGTGCTCTTCATGTACTTAAAGTCCGAGGTTCAAAGTGAACGGGTAGCTTCGAGGAGGGGAAGAAAGAAGGTGCGACTTCTGCCTTACTTTGTAGGATTACTAACTGATTTTTTCTAACCCTAAGCAGTGACGTGAAAAGGAGGTATTCTCTCCTGTTGCGGGAAAAACGAGGGCCGGCGAGAGTCCTCCTTTTTTTTTGTTGGTTTTAGCACAAAGATGACTCAAGTCTCTTTACTCTGAAGCATAGGTCATTGAGGGGCTCTAGTTTACGCTTGCTGGGTGCAGTTGGACCTCCAGCATTCCTTTTTCTGCTCCCAGAATGCTGAAATTTTAACCTCGTGCACCTTCTCGAACTGTCATTAAGGCGTACACTGCACGATGCGGTTAGCAAATGGGACACAAGCACTAGAGTACTATAGATAAACACTCTAGTAGCATAAGTCACTTCTGAGCCAGCATATGAACAGGGCAGTCTATTTTTTTTAAATTTTATTTACATGTTGTATTATCAGTCCAGATCAAGGAATTTGATACACCTTGAAAAAAAAAAGAAATGCAACAATTAAAATAACAATGGTGAACAAAGCACGTACAAAATTACCAGTACATAAAGCACAAACAATATACCGTATTTACTCGCACAATGAACGCACTCGCGTAATGAACGCACCCCCGAAGTCGGCTCTCAAAATTTCGACTTTTTTTTTCCCTCGCGTAATAAACGCACCCCCAACTCGGACGTCAAAATTTTGACCCCCTCCCCCACGCGCGCGAAATGAATGCACTTTTTTATCCTGGTGCAGTGAGGTCGTGAATGCATGGGCAGGGTGGGCGAACAAAGCACCTTGCAAAAAGGCGTTAAAAAATTTAAAAAATCCAGCGGAAGCAAAAAAAAAACATGGAGAGGAGCTTTTTTTTTTTTTTTCTTGCACAGCGCAGTTTGGACTTTGGGTCGCGCGCCTTGCGGAAGGAGATAAGAAAAAGAAGCGGAGAAGTCCTCGCCTAAGCGAAGCAAAACAACTTCGAAAGGCGGCAAAAAAAAAAAAAACGGAACCAAAAGAAAAAAAACATAAAAAGGTGCTTTCTTTTTCTTTCTTTGCACAGCGCAGTTTAGTTTTCGGGTTGCGCGCCGCGCGCAAGGAGATAAGAAAGAAAAGCCCCGGCTAAGCAAAGCAAAACAAAACAGCTTGCGAAAGGCGGCAAAAGAAAAAAGTCCACGGAACCAAGAGAAAAAAGAAACATAAAAACAGCGCAGTTTGGTTTTGAGGTCGCGCGCAAGGAAATAAGAAAGAAATGCCCAAGAAAGAAAACATGGAGAGGAGCTTTTTTTTGCGCATCAAAGTTTGGTTTTCCAGTCGCGCGCGCCGCGCGCAAAGGGATAAGAAGTTACGTCGATGTTTCGGGATAAAAGGGCCATTCATTATGCGAGTAAATACGGTAGAGTCTAAGCTCATTACAACAAACCTGGTTACTACAGATATTTGGATATAACATACCGATTTGTGAAGTTCGGTTGGCTTTCCTCTACATATCATTGACTCAGCTTCATATCTGCATACAACATACTCCTTTTACAACAGACCGAAATCTTGGTCAAAATCAAGGTCTGTCATAACGAGCTTGGACTGTAAATAGTAGGCATATACAATCGCAACCTGAGTCACTTTTCTTTCACTTGTCACACATACTCTGAGCCACATACTAACTGGTTGTTTTTCTTTTCTCTCCCCACTGCTCAGAAGCTGGCCCCCACCAGCTTCCCTCTTCCTCCCAGCCCCTTGCGTTGCCCCCTCCACCAGTGACAGCAGCACGGCCCTGGTGCCTCTGGACCCATCCAGTGGGGCCATGGTCCCCATCCCTTTCCTTCCCCTCCACCTCTGCACCCTCCTTCGGGCAGCCAGGAGCCCCTCTCTCTTCCAGGCTCCAGCACTAGCCCCCTCTCGGAAACCTCCTTTTACTCGACCCTCCCTGGCCCCTCCTCATCTTCGGGCTCGAACCCATCGCTGAACCCGGCCCCAGACCCGTCCCTTCCCTTTACCCGGCTCTCCCTGGCCCTTCCTCATCTTTGGGCTTGAATCCGTCGAACCCGTCACTACACACCTCCTCTCCCTTCTACCCATCCCTTCCCGGTCCCTCATCATCCTCGACTTCGTCTTCAAACCCGTCGCTGAGCCCGGCCCCGAACCCGTCCCTTTCCTTCTACCCGTCCCTCCCGGGCCCCTCTTCGTCCGGCTCGGTCTCCGACGGGGGCAGCAGGGCCTTGGTGCCCGTCCCAACAGGGCTGGTGCGGAAGCCGCCCGTGCAGCGTCGTCTGCTTCGGCTGGGGGCGCCGCCAACTGGAACGCCCCTGGTGGCGGCCGGAGGGAGAGGCCTGGTCGTTGGTCCGAGGCTACGTCCTTCGTCGTCATTGTCAACGGGCGGCAGGGGAGGCACCGGGGTGCTTCACCACCGCCGCAGCGCAGCATCGGTCCCTGCGACGGCGTCAAGGTGGGTCTTCAGTTTGTCCTTGCTCTTGCCCCAAGAATGAACTAGGTTCTGTACTTACACCTTACGTCAGAGCGCATCCAATGGAACGAGCCAACGGCACCAACCCAGCAGCTCTAAAAACGCAACGTCATGGTGTTTGTCATCTTTCTGTGTGTCCTATGTCGCCAGCTAAACCAGTCGGGTTTGGTTAGTCCGCAGTGACCTTGTGCTTTCAGTCCTAGAGCACGTGTGGAATTGGTGTGTTTAGCATCCTCTACTGCTCATGCATCACGAGTGGTCCCAAAGCAGCGACAAATCATGTCACGCGAGCAGGCATGTCATACTGTCAGATGTCGCGATCCTGGCAATTGATTTTAGAAGTTCCAGGAAAGAATGTGGAGCCCTTCCACTTCAAGTGAAGATGGAGGATCAGCGAAGCTGTTATCTTTACGACGTCTAGGACGATGCCTAGAGGACGACGTCTGGGACGACCTCAAGGACGATGCCTAGAGGACGACGTCTAGGACGATGCTTAGAGGATGATGTCTTGGACGATTTCAAGGATGGCGCCTAGAGGATGACGTCTAGGACGACCTCAAAAACGACCTCAAGGACGACCTCGAGGATGAGGCCTAGGATGACCTCAAGGATGACGTCTAGGACGACCTCAAGGATGACTTCTAGGACGGCTTCGAGGACAATGTCTAGGATGACCTCAAGGATGACTTCTAGGACGGCTTCGAGGACAATGTCTAGGATGACCTCAAGGATGACTTCTAAGACGGCTTCGAGGACAATGTCTAGGATGACCTCAAGGATGACTTCTGGGACGACCTCGAGCACGACGACCTCAGGGACAATGTCTAGGACAACCTCAAGGATGACGTTTAGGATGACCTCGAGGACGACGTCTAGGATGACCTTAAGAATGACTTCTAGGATGACGCCTAGAGGAAATTCAGCCTTTCCACTCTGGTGAAACCAGAGTGGAAAGGCTGAATTTGTCTGGTTGCCACTGTTGCTCATAGATGGTGGTAGCTGTCCAGAGTTTTGTGTCGCCATTTGTTTGCCTGCAGACACGATACTGGGGAAACTAGCCCTTAACAGCTCCACTGTAAAAGTATGAATGAAAACAAGTGTCGCTCTCGTCGCGGTATCCCCACTCGTGGCTGCTGAAGGTTTTGTGGCCTGTCGAGCTGGAGAGCAACCTGCAGCGGAACAAGCATCTTCCACAACCACCTCCGCTGCTGCACCACTGCAGGATAGTGGCGGGCGGCAGCGTAACATTTGCTTGACATCATTGGGCGGAAATCGAGGAACCACAAATGAAAGTGCAGTGAACACACCAGTCAAAGACGCGCTCCAGGCATAGACCCCTTTCAAAAACGTGACAACTCTGTGCGCTACTGGCAACAGTGTGCACTCTCCATGGTGAAGGAATGTTGTTCCTTCGGCCCGCTGGCTCTGTGTGAAAAAGCAGCACAGCAAATGCAAGTAACGCGGCTCTGTTTCCCATCGCCGGCTGAGAAAATAACCTTGCTAGCTAGCTTTCTAGGCATGAAACCTGAAAACAAAGAGCCTTCATCGTGATGTGTCTGCAAGTCATTTTCGGAGTCCACAAAGCATCTAGCCCGCTAAATTTGCATAAAAAAAGTGCCCTCAAGGGGAACTTATTGCGATACTGTCCCAATACTGCGTGGTAGCATGAAGTAACATAATGTTAATGGGTGTTTCGTAAAAAGATTTAAAAAAATGTGTCTGCAAAAAAAGATTTTTTTTTTTCTAGCACGCATAGTTTGTTAAAGAACAGAGAACGTTTGCAGGACTGATGTGCGAATTTGACTGCTCGTTTAATCATGCCAACAGTATCTGTCTATCGAGCAACACAAAGTGGATGTACAATGAAGTAACAACATACTGTAAACGACTTATTTTTCGCAGGTCAATTTCGCGATTTAGGTCAAAGCTGAAGTTTCGGAATAATTTGCGGGTTCTAGTTTTCGCGACGCAGCGGGATCTCAATATAGATTCCAATGTGTATAGATTTTACAGGAATTGTTCGCTGGACCAATTTTTCACAAATTGTAGGTGATTCGCAAAATTCGCTGAAAATTAGGTCCTTGCAAAAATTAGGTCCAACTGCATGCATAATCGCGAGGCTGGCCGAACGGCAGCAGATGTACCAGGCGAAATTGACGCTTGTTTATCCGCATCAAAGGTATCTGTCTAACAGCAATACTAAAAATGCAAAGCAATATAATGCAGAACCAATATATTAACCTCATAAAGGAAATGCATGCGAATTCGTTAGGTTGGCCAAACGACTGCGGTAGCAGACGGTCAGTGTATCCATACTGCAAGCGGACTGGGACACAGCAGTGTGTTGGCATCTTCACCGATACTTTAGAGCGCATAAAGCGTCCTTAAAACGGCAGAAGAAGTGCCTAAAGCTCGAATGATGCACAGCGAGGCTGCGACCTGCTTTTTTTCACCATTACGCGCTCGCTGCTTACCGCCGCAGCGTTGCCATGGTTACCATGCCAAGACACATTGTTGCCGGGATTTCTGCAAGGGGTCTATTGCATCTAAATGTCTGTCCAAAAGTCCGAAACTGATGCGCGTGAGGGCTTGCTCACACACTTGCGACTGCTTAGAACTGAGTGCGTAGCGACTGAGTGCAGTCTCTTATGATAAGAGAACAAACTGGCGCCATCTGTCGGGTAAACGCAAAACACTAATGAGTTTGTTTTTCTTTTTTTTTTTACGCTTTCTGTAGAGTTTGTATTTGAGTCAAGCCTGAGGGGGCACATCCAGCATTCCCTAATGTGTTCAATGTGTGTGTGTGTCATACTTGGGTAGTAGTTCAATTACAGTAATTGAATTACTGTAATTTAATTACTTTCCTTTGTAATTTGTAATTGTAATTGATTACTTTTTGGCGAAAAGGAATTGTAATTGTAATTTAATTATTTCCTAGCGTCAGTAATATCAAAATTTCAGGCACAATTACAATTACTTTTGGAAAACTTTGCAGCGCCGACAGAACCTCTCTAAAAGCCTGAGCGCTCGCACAAGCGGCCTAGCTCTCGGTGCAACACTCGCACAAAGAAACACACTCACACACACGCACAACATAAATAGTGTCGCACTGTTTGTTGTTTTGTTGCTTACACGGCAAGCTGAGAGGCAATGCTCTTTGGAGCCTACCTCAACGGCGCCGTGTTGCGCCGTTTGCTGTGCGAGCAGAAAACAATGGCGTAAACATGCCCAAATATTAAAGAAAAAAAAATTGAGCTTCAGCTTTTAGTTGAGCTAGAAAATTTATAGGCGATGAAGTTCTTTTTTTTCGCAGTTTTTTACGTCCCTCTTCCAGTACTGTCGCATATTCGTATGTTAGTATTATTTTCAAGTTTATTTCCTGCTGGTTTTACTTCGTATACTTTTTGCATAAGCATTTTGGAGACTGACCTCGCACCTGTGAATATTTTCAACAGTGTTTCGGGAGCCCCAATTCGGTTCCTATATATTTCTGAGCAACTATAATTCCAGCTCAATGTAAATAATTGACAATACCATAATGTTTGTATGTGAATGCGGTCGTATTAGCGGGTGTGGCTTGTAATCAAAGCTTGTAAAATATTCATATAGGACTAATTGTCGCATTTTTATTTGCCGGGCTAACAAAACTCTGTCAATCCAATTTTTCCTTTAGCGATCTGGCGTCTTCCAGCATATGCACTAATTTATTATTATTTATAAAAATTGATAAGAACGTAGTACTTCATTGCCTCAAACTGTCAAGTTCCATCATGAATTTAACAAAATTCATAAAAGAAAAGTACAATACCAACTCAATCAATCAATCAATCAATGTTTAGTTTTCCCTTGTGCTAACCAACAGCTCGAAAGCCTACTGGGTTAAGTCACACACTTCAAATGCACACAAAATACATAAATATGTGGCATTTATGCAGCGATGCTTAAGCCTCCTCAAACATTCGGGCAAGGAATGAACAAATATGTTTCATTCTATACAACCCGTTTCAAGTTATATGGCCCAAGTCTGGTCGCTCTCAGAAATAAGTAATTGTAAAGTAATTGCGTTACTTTTTAAAAGTAATTTGTAATTGTAATTCATTACTTCTCAAGTAGTAGTAATTGTAATTGTAGTTAAACTACTTTTGAAGCAAGGTAATTGTAATTGTAATTAAATTACATTTTGAAAGTAATTTACCCATGTATGGTGTGTGTGTGTCACGTGCCAGGATATCCAGGCCTTGTTTTCATTGACGCTCTCTCCTTCCATTTTTAGGGGCGAAGCTCCTTAGGGGCTAGCCATGTCCGTATGTCCGTCCGCCGTAGGCCGGCGTCGGCTGCTCGTGCTTCTGCTCGTGAGATCACGTGCTCACGAGCACGTGAGCACATGCTCACGTGCTCGTGTAGGGCAAAAAATAATTGAAAAAAAAAAAGATGAAAAAAAAATTATGAAAAAAGAAAAAGAAGAAAACAAAAGAGTAGGGTTCTGAGATGCCATCCCATGTGTTTGCTTAAAAAAAGAAAAAGAAGAAAACCACACATTCTTCTACTGCCATGAATGAAAAGGACCGAAAAGCTCGGCATGCAGCGCCTCAGCGTCTACGTAGACAGCAAGCTGCTCCGGAGACCAGGGCGCGAGAAGCTGCTGCACAGCGTCAAAAACGCCAAGCGGACCCGGAGTTGAGAGCTCGGGAAGCGGCGGCAAAGCGTCAACGCCGACAGCAAGCAGCAATACCTATGACCAAAATCAGTATCATCAGCACCACCCGAGCTTTTTCTCTGTTTTTCCGCCATAATAAACGTATCTTACTACTACTACCATATAATTCCTATTTTCCTGGCGCATCATTTTTTTATTATTGGCTCAAAAAACTTTTTACAACTTTATAACAGCGACCATTCTTCATCAATGGTACATGCATTTGACCTTGCAAATACTTTCCAAACGTCTAGTGAAATGCAGTAGTAGGGCCACCTCATTGGTGGTGCCAGTGTGCTTGTATGTTCTTTAGAGAGCCTAGACTTAAGAGAGGGAGCAACTTAGACCATAGGGAGCGTTTGCATTTTGATGGCGGATGCCTCCCACTCCAATCGGTCGCAAGTTCTACGGGACGAGTTTTCGGATGGCGACGAGGAAAGCGGACGGAAAGGACGGGACACTCGCAGTCGACCAACACTTTCGTCTCCTCGTCGTACCGCAAATGCGGCACATAAACCACGTGACCCCGACCGAGCAGTAACTCTGAAATACGGGCCCTCTAGTGCTCTTCGGTCGTGAGATGTTGCGCTCCGGCATAAGCGGTGGCAAGCGCGCGAACGTGCCTCAAGACTCCGGCCACGTCTCCGCAGGCGCTGCCCCCCTCTGGTCGCCCCCTGGTGGCCGTGGAGGAGAGCATCCTGTCGCTGCTGCTCAAGCTGCACTCGAAGCTGTCGGGCAGTCCCAACTCGTACCGGCCGCCCTCTCTGGACGACCCCGGCCCCCCCGGGAGGAGCAGGAGGTGCGCGTGGGGGACGGGCCCCGCTACCTGGGGCTTCTGCTGGACCAGCTGGCCAGGCTGACCCGGCCAGGGGACGGGGGCCTGGGCCCCGTGGAGGAGCAGCGGGGACGCATCTGGCCCCAGAGGGAGGACCCTGTCACGGACGAGGCACCCAACGCGGGCAGGGAGGCCTCCGACCGAGAGGAGCGGTGGGGACGCTTGTCTCACTCTCTTTGTCCTTTTTAACGCGTAACGTTTATAGGGCTAGGCCTAGCTCCTTCCCGATAGTCGTCCGTCCAACGTGGCCTCGGTGAAAGGGTGTACAGGCAAAACTAGCTAGAAAACGAGGCCTGTGCATTTCCTACCTTCGAAAGGTGCCACCTAGCTCGTGTCAGCATTGTCACCAGCGCGTCTTGCTGCATCTCGCGACGAGCACGACGCTAGCACGCGGTGCCACCAAGACGGACGCGTGTGCTGCGTTGCGGCCGCTCTCGTCGAGCTTTAGCATCTGCCGCCTGGGTTGGAGATTCACCAACGATGATGTCATGGGCAGGCCTCGTCTTCTAGGTGCTATCGTTATAGGTGCCGATTTAGTGGACGGTAATCGCGCAACGTTGTGAGCGTCGTGGTCATCGCCTGACACCGTGACATCACGTAACACCATGTAACGCCATGAGGTGACAATGTAACATGTCATGTGACACTGTGACGCCGCCTGACCTGACATCATGTCACGTAGTCAGCTGACTTAAGGTCACGTGATCCCATGCTTTCCTGATGGTCACGCGACGTAATATAAAGTCACACCATCAAAGGGGACCTACAACTGCTGTGCATGTAGAGCGCCTTTTGAGTATACAGTAATCCCTCGTTAAAACGAAATCGCTTTTATCGAAGTTCAACGTGGTCTCGACCGAAATGCACCCATTTTTAACTGGATTAGTTGAAGTGTATTGGCGGCCAACCACGCTTATTACAAAGGCCGCTTTGCTGAAAGCGTGCAAGCCTACATGGAGGCGCACATAGACCGTTGCGTTCTCTCCTTCTTCTCCGCCGAGGCAAACGGCAAACTGGGAGAACGGAGTAAACGGGTGACGGAGGGCAGAGTGCACAGAGCTGGCAGAGCGCCGTTTTCGATGCCTATACACCTACACGGGGACGCGGGCGGGGAGCAGCGTCAACATTCTGACGCGACTGACGGCACCCGTGGCCGGCGTTGCCCCACTCTTGTCGGAATCAGGTCAAGGAGATCTTCCTAGCCAAGGCTTGTTTGATTAAATATATGGTCAGATTTTTCGCTTTTATCGAATTACCTCTTTTATCTAATTTTTTTGCCGTCCCGTTGACTTCGTTATAACGAGGGGTTACTGTCCGTAAAAGACAGGCAGCTTTTTCACCCCCTTCCCTCTCTCGAGAAAGTGGATCGTGCAGTGGGCCATGCTTTGCCCATTTACCCATGGACAACAGCTTCATTTATTTACCTTCACCTCCTACACCGGCGTAGAAAAGTGTAGGGCAGTGTACTTCTGTATGTGTATCGAGATACGACCAGAAGTCAACACTCCCTACACTTTTCTGCACAGGTGCAGGGGGTGCAGCTAAATCGAACGAAGCTAATGTATTGAGCCAGCGACTGGCACAAAAAAGGGCAAACACAATCGAGCAATTGTGGCACCCAAAGTTGGACTGGCATCAACAGCTTGGTTGGGCTTTAACCCTTTCGCGATACTTAAATAGCTCGTTCGGGGCTGAACGCTTGGCGTTAAATCCGCAGTTCCACTTCAAATAGAAGCAGGAGTGTGAAAGGAACATTACTACGTTCACAAGTTCATTAGGGCTCGTCCAGAAATTTGTGCTCGAGTGTGCCCGACTGCATTACGACTCCTTGCGTTCCACTCTGACGCGTTCCACGGACCTCGGTTGTCGTAGCAACCATCTGGTCATAAGCAGTCGGAAGTGGTCATAACGTGGTCGACCACGCTCGACTCAGATATCTGGACGAGGCCGTGTAGGTGAGTTTGATTGTATCATTCTGTCACTGCTGCAAACTCTGGAGCTGAAATTTTATTAAATTTGTCCATCACTTGAAACCTGTCACTTAGAACAATACTATTTTAAGCTGATCTGCGTGCACTGCTTGGCCCCTCAAAGTTGTGAACTGCCGGATTTGGGGACATAACTGGAATATACATTTAGCTTTTCCTTTGTGCTTCAACTCCTTGTCAGGCCGTGTGAGAGGTGTAGCATGGAGCTTTCTTGACCCACAGGAGACGGCGTGCAAAAGAGCGCCAGATGAAGCTGATGGCCGAGTTTGCCAACCGCCAGCGCTCATTCCTCAAGAAAGCCATGGAAATTGGTGAGTGTGGTTCGCAGCTTTCGGCTGCCCAAGCGAGAGACGCTGCTAGGGCTATGGGTATGCGTGCCAGTGCCCTCAGTTTTACTGTTGCACTTTAAGTGAAAAAGAATCAGAGTTGCTTTAATTACATGCGCATGCACCAACACTCCTAAGAATCTGTACTCTATTTCACGTTAAAATCGGCCACAGCAGACACTACGAGCTGTCGAAGCCAATCCAGCTCCAAGAGCGCTCCACGTCACCGATCGGTTCGGCATAGCACCGCACAGAACATTGCAGTGCTCTCGTTGTGTTGGATTGGCGGAGATGGCTTGTAGCATCCGCGGTGGACCATTTAAAAAAGCACTGAATTGAAAAAAAAAAAAAGACTTTTAAAGGGCTGAGATGGCATACATGTTTTAGAGCACAGCTCTTAGGCGCCCGTTTCCGGCTTGAGCGGCGTCACCGTCATCAGTAATCGCGTGGTGCATCATGGGAAATGTTTCATAATGCACCGCGCAGGACCCTCGTGACGCGTGACGTCACGAGGGTCTTGCGCGGTGCATCATAGTACATTTCCCATGATGCACCGTGCGGGGAGGAGGAGGAGGATGTGTTTTAGGGGCGAAGCTCCTTAGGGGCTAGCCATGTCCGTATGTCCATCCGATGTCCGGCGTCGGGTGCTCATGGTCCTGCTCGTGAGCTCACGTGCTCACATGCTCGTGTAAAGCAAATAAAGAAAGAAAACCAAATGTTAAAAAAGCTTTAAAAAAAGATGAAAAAAATTGATGAAAAAAAGATATGTATGCGGAGTCGACAGGATTCGAACCTGTGCGGGGAGACCCCAATGGATTTCTAGTCCATCGCCTTAACCACTCGGCCATGACTGCGGGATGAGTAGGGGGCTCTCAGATGTGGTAGTAACTCAAGAGCTGGGGATGTCATGGATGAAACGTTGCATGTAGCCGCTCAACGTCTATACAGGAGAGGGCGCTGCGGTCAAATGCGTATATAATCGCGTTAGACTTTGCATGCATTGGCTCAACGTTTATAGACGACAGGGCGCAGCGGTCAAATGCTTAAATGCGTACATAACCACGTTCCATACCACACATTCTCTTTCTGACATGGATGAAAACGAACGAAAAGCTCGGCATGCTGCGGCTCAGCTTCTACGCAGACAAGCACCACCAGAGCTCGCCCCAATCAACATCATTCACCACGTGGAGATGCGGTCAATTTTTTGTACTTTTTCCACAAAGAAATAGTTTTTTTCATACAATATTTATGTTATTAGATGCAATTTAGTTGGAGGCCATGGCCCACTTTAAGCCCTGCTCACAGATCAGTGGCCCCGCCCATTACTACTGCATTGTCTTGGCTGCTCGGCCGAACATGCTCGCAAGCCTAGTGTCTCCCTGTCGCGACGTCCACGTCCGGTGCGTTTAGTCTGGCTTCTGACACCGAATACCAGTCATGCAAGCAGACGCGCGGCAGCCTCCGGCACCGTCTGCTATTCCACCACCTTCTATTGTTGTCTGCAATGCCCTAAGGCTCGGCCATGAAAGCAGCGCATCGGCGTCTGTTACCGCCTGCATCCATTCTGCTATTCTGCCCCCATCTACAAACATCTGCAAGGCTCGCAAGATGCGGCCATGAAAGCAGCGTTCTAGCATTCCATCATGCACTAGCCACGGTCAATAACAGGGGGACCGAAACTTTGTCTGAATAATGCAAAGTTTGAATTACCAGGAGTTGCCTTCCTAGAAACACATTTAATGGGACCTGCATGTTAGTTTGAATTATCTGCGAGTTTGAATTAACGAGATTCCACCGTACAAGCGTCTGTCAGTGTCTGTCTATGTGCGGAGAGAAGCGACCGAGGGGACGAAAAAAATATCAACAAAATAAAAATCAGCAGAACCCATCCTTTGGGAATGATTATCTACGTTAATGCGAATAGCATCAAACGGTGCGGAGTTATGCGCGTTCGTCAGGTGGCCGGCACACTCTAGATACGCCAGCCCACTCTTGAGGCGATTCTAAATTTGTTGACACTTTCACAGCCCTGCGCACGATCTCCGCAGCCCAGCACGTGCGTTTGTGTCACTTAGGAAGGCGAGCAAAGCACGCGCCATACGCACAAACACTCAAAATGGTACCGACCAGACTTTCTGGCGTCTCAGCTAGTCTCAACCAACGGTACTCTAAACGGTTGTTTATATCTTTACCATAGGACGCGCTACAGCGCTGTCACAGCTACCGGTGCGCGCGCGTTCCATGCACGAGGGCTCATTCCGCTCTCGTGAGGCTGAGCACGGCCGCTACATCACCCTCTCCCGAGCGCGGGAGAGGGTGAGCTAGCGGCCGTGCTCAGCCTCACGAGAGCGGAATGAGCCCTCGTGCATGGAACGCGCGCGCACCGGTAGCTGTGACAGCGCTGTAAAGCGCGTCCTATGGTAAAGATATAAACAACCGTTTAGAGTGCGTTGAATGACTGCCTTCATAGCTCTGTGGTTAGCGCGTCTGCCTGCTGATCAAAGGGTCAACGGTTCGAATCCCAGCCGGCGCCGGTCTTTTTTATTTATTTATCGACCCGCGGCGTAAGAGGTTAGATAGCCAGATAGATAGATAGATACATAGACGAAAAGTGCGTGAAGTAGCCAAAGAATGCTATTCGCATTAATATGCAGTACTCTCAACTTTGTTGTTCTTGTTTCTTTCACATGGCATCCATGAGCAAGGTGGGTGAGTGTCATGACGCACAGTTATGATGCGACCTTTAAAAATATTCGCTTTGGCAGGCCAGGTTCACGGCAGAGCTTGAGCTACTCGACTTTCAAAAGCGAAATGACGGGAGCATATCTGGAGAAACTTGATGCGTGCCGATCGTCCGATCGCCTCCAGCCAAATGGCTCGCACATTCTTACCTGTATTGGTTTCTTCCTTGCATTCAAACTATGGTCGCAATCATGACAGTTACACTTCTTGGGTGGTGCCAGCTGAACAGTAATGAACACAGAAAATTTACAACCGCTGCTCAGAGAACTGCTCAGAGAACTAGAAATAAATTTTGTAGGGAACTAGAAAATTTATTTCTAGTTCTCTGAGCACGCCTTCAATATGTCCAGCAGTTGTAAATTTTCTGTGTTCATTACTGTTCAGCTGGCACCACCCAAGAATATAATCCAACTAGCTCAGCTCCAACCAGTAGACAGTTACACAACTCGCAGAGCAGTGGAGCCACTTTTACGGGAACCAACGCCTTTATTCTCCATCGACATTCCAGCGAACAAATCGAGCCAGATTAAGCAAAATACTGTAAACGACTAAATTTTCGCGAATCAGGCCAAAGCTGAAAATTTGAAATTATTCGCGGGTTCTAATTTTCGCGAATTGAGTGTAGCTTCTGTAGCGTTCACATATTGCCCGAATTGTTCGCGGGACGTATTTTTCGCGTTTGTAGGCGATTCGCGAAATTCGCAAAAATTAGGTCCTTGCGAAAATTTAGACGTTTACAGTAGTTGACGTAGGACACTAGGCTTAGGCCAGTTTTGCTACGAAAACAAGCACCCACACAGTGCTTCCGAAGGCACGTAGTTGCGACAGTTATTTGCTGCAAACTAGGTCGGTTGAGGAGATCCTTCTCTAAACAAGTCGGTGAATGCGGAACGACTCGCACTCATAAAAATAAACGAGCTCAACGAACTACGCTCATTAAGCACGCTGAAAGGCCGAGAGCCATGTTTGTTATTGTTTGAAACTGAAGCGGTAAAGGCAATCTTGGGATATTTATGAAAACAATAATGACTATCTAGATTATTTGTTTCTCAAACATAAATATATTGTCGATAAAAATATTATTACAGCACGGAGAAACAATTTTACAACAAACAATCGAGACGTCTATCATCTCTCCAACCAGTGAGAGCCAAGAAATGGAGCATCGATACCTGTGTTTCTGGGCGGCTCATAGGGCGGGCGACCTCCACCTAAATTAAATCTAACAACAAAAAATATTGCTAAAAACAAATTTTGTTTTAATGTTTTATCTGTTTTTTTTTTCATTTTCAGTGTTTTTTAAGGTGTAGGCAACTAAAACGAGGGGGAACATAACTCTGCACATGTGCTCACAAAGCAGACAGCTTCACCTGTTTGAGCACACATGCTAAGTAAAGAAACAAAAAGAAACGACACAAAATTGCTCCTCAAAGGCAGACGTACAGAATCGTTCTCTGCCGGGAAGGAAACCGGTTCCCAGCTTCCCTTTCTCCCTTTACTCTCCCTACGGGAATGAGGCTTTGATCTTCTCCCTGCTTAAAGGAGGAATTCTCTCTTTCTCTAATGAAAAGAGAAATCGAGTTAGAGTTTCCTGCTTTCTGGCAGTTTGTTGGCCTTTAAAGGACACATGCAAAGGAAAAATAACTTTTTTTTTAAACAGGCTAGATGGAAAAAGAATATTATAAAATAAATTTACAACGAAGGAAAAAAAAATGTTTGAGCTATATTTACGGCAAAAACGAATTTGTAGTTGGCGCCCGCGGAGCCGCCGCTGGTCACGTGGTAGGCCCGCGCGCCTCCGCGCTGCGTCGCCGCTGCCGCAAAGTCTCACCGCCGCCGCACGCTGAGCGTTTTGCAACACCGCTTCAACGCGTTTCTCCACGCCGCCTTCGCCGCCGCCGCACAAGTTCGTCTGCTTCGGGCGCCGCCACTGTCATCTGACCGGCGCACAGGTCTATCACGTCTACTTGCGCTTTTTCAGAAGTTTCCCTTGGGCTCTAAAAGTTTTTTGTTATATTTCAAACAAAGATGAATATGTTACTTTTAGAGGCCATAGGAAGCTCCGAAAGAGCGCAAGCACCATGTGATGAATAAGGGCCAGTCACGTGATAAATAAGGGCCACTTTTCCGTGGCGCCCGCTGGTGCCAACTACAAATTTGTATAGCGCCATAAATATAGCTTTAAAAATTTTTTTTATTCATTGTAAAATTGTTTTATGACATCCTTTTTCCATCTAAACTGTTTAAAAAAAAATTTTCTTTTGCATGTGTTTTTTATGGCGAGTCAGTTATCGGAGACCGGCACAAACTGGGCAAAATGCCCGAGTCCAAAAACAGAAAAGAAGAGATCCAAAAAAAAAATTAATGAATAAAATTATTAGTTGTAGGTTTGCATCTGGGTGTTAAGATAACTGTCAGGAGAATTAAAAGGTTAAAATTGCAAACAAAACGAGGACAGTAAAGACACAAAGACGTCAGGACACCCCGTGTTGCTTCGCTTCCGGGCAACTGAGGAGCTCCCGCCAAAGAAATAAGAACTACCAGACAAGTGGCTCTGTGCTGCTGTGTATCTGTGAAGTTGCCAAGTGGATTGCCAACAGACAGTGAGAAGTGCCTGAGCAATGAGGATGAGTGCAGTCAGAAAGAAACTTCTGCTATGCCCTGGAGTGCAATAACTTTACGCGGCCTTGGCTGGCGTTATAATAGTAATAATTTTATTATTTTTCTATTTGAGGGCATTAAAATCTGCCCTCACGTTAATACATTCGTGGTCGTGTTATGTTTGTGCAACTACGGTACAATAACTGCAAGGAAAAACAATTTTGCAACAAACATTTTACACGTCAATCATCTCTCTAACCAATGAGCTAAGCACCTTTTGTTATGGTTGGGGCCTAGAGCAGGGCTAATCCCATCTAAATTACATCCAACAACAAAAATATTGCTAAGAAAAAAAATTTCCGGGCAAATATTTACACAAAAAATCAGCAGAACCCATCCTTTGGGAATGATTATCTACGTTAATGCGAATAGCATCAAACGGTGCGGAGTTTTGCGCGTTCGTCAGGTGGCCGGCACACTCTAGATACGCCAGCCCACTCTTGAGGCGATTCTAAATTTGTTGACACTTTCACAGCCCTGCGCACGATCTCCGCAGCCCAGCACGTGCGTTTGTGTCACTTAGGAAGGCGAGCAAAGCACGCGCCATACGCACAAACACTCAAAATGGTACCGACCAGACTTTCTGGCGTCTCAGCTAGTCTCAACCAACGGGAGAGGGTGAGCACGGCCGCTAGCTCACCCTCTCCCGCGCTCGGGAGAGGGTGATGTAGCGGCCGTGCTCACCCTCACGAGAGCGGAATGAGCCCTCGTGCATGGAACGCGCGCGCACCGGTAGCTGTGACAGCGCTGTAAAGCGCGTCCTATGGTAAAGATATAAACAACCGATTAGAGTGCGTTGAATGACTGCCTTCATAGCTCTGTGGTTAGCGCGTCTGCCTGCTGATCAAAGGGTCAACGGTTCGAATCTCCAGCCGGCGCCGGTCTTTTTTATTTATTTATCGACCCGCGGCGTAAGAGGTTAGATAGCCAGATAGATAGATAGATAGATAGATACATAGACGAAAAGTGCGTGAAGTATCCAAAGAATGCTATTCGCATTAAAAAATGTGTGTCTCAAATAGAACCCTTTAAAAAGCTTTTGTGTTTTTTCATTTTTATGTTTTTTAAGGGTGGAATGGAGTTCCCTAGCTTGTGTGCCAAATATCCCTTTAAGGGGTGATGTGGGGCTTTAGAGTAATTTTCTTATTTATGAACGAAAACTTGTCATATTATACACTGGTATAACACATCTCGCACCTATTGCAAATATGCAATCAGATATTGAATATCTCCACTAGAACCCGAGTTATGGGAGATCAGTCTAATTTGATTAGGTCATTTGTTACGGGTCATTAGAGAAAAATTATTCGTAAATTATCTAAATTTTTAATGCAACTGCATTCACAAAGGTGTAATTTGTGCGGTGATGCTATTTTAGATCTTAACTGAGAGGGTTATGTTACTAAAAAACGATTGTAATTATAGTGTAAAAGAGATGCTTTCTCATTATTTAAGAAAGTAATTAATTGGATAAAACTCTTAAGTCGGAAGACTATAAAAATAGCATCACCGCACAGCTCCATTCTTCCCGATTAAAATGGCACCAAACGTGTTAATATTGTCCAAGACAAACTTCAGAAAACGCCTGTAAGGCATCGGTACTTGTGAAAAAAGTGTGAAGAGAGAAAAAAGGCCTTCAAGTATGTGTATTCCTATTGAATGTTCATAGAAAATTAAGACTTCATATTTTTCTTTCATATTTAAAAATTAGATAGAGCAATAATATTTTGCACAGAGCTGGGTGGGTATGTCTAAATACCAGAAAAGCCATTTTCTCAAAAGTGAATTTTCCCCAACTTTTTACCATTTAAAGACCAGCCTCCCCCTTAAATAAAGAATATCTATGACGTTGTTGTTACTGCAGTATTAAATGTGTTAGCATTTATTGTTGCCCTGGTGCATGCAGAAATCTTTGGTTTGGGCTGGACTGGACTGCTTTTGTGATGCCGCAGAGCGGCTCCCGCCATGCTCTTTTTTTCTCAGTTTGTTTGCCAGTTACGTCTACTTTCCCTCCTACGTAAGAGGAAAGAGTTCTGGTGCACTTCCAGGAGCGCTTCGCTGTTGGCGCTCTGTTAAAGTTAAGGGAATTTATGACTGAAGACGGTAAAGTATTCAGATTTCAGTAGCACAGAACTGCAGAAATTGCTGGCCATGTAAGCATTAGGAGGTTGGGAGGTACAAACAATGCTTATTGCAGAGGGCGAGGAGGGCGACCCGTCGGACGAGTACGAGTGGAACCCATCGTGACGGTGGCCAAAGAGTATGAGTGCATCATCTGCAGCCAGACGTCTTCCTCCACCGAGGACAGGCCCATAGGCATGGTGGTGCTCCTGCAGGCCACCAGCGGTGAGTGTCACCCCTCCCCATCTGCGCACGTGACACCGTCTACCGCAATGCCTGGGACTGCGTCTCAGACCGGCGTGTCGAGCGTACCACACCGCCCACGTACCGTAACGTCCCCAAGACGACAACAATATATGTCGGAGGGTCCGCCGGTAAATGCTACAAGTCGTTGCAGTCCCGACGGTTGGTCTGTATCCACGTGCACTGCTGAGCGGCGCCAGCATCGCGGCTATTCGCGGCATTATGCAGTTGTGATGGGCAGAAACCGAGGATGCAAAAGGATGGTGGGTGAACGCATTGGCCGTGGACACATTTCAGGTACCCCATCTTTACAGTCAGGTTCATTCATTACGTTATATGCAAATTAAAAACAAATGTTAATTGCCTCAAAGTGTGTTGCTTGTCCACTTTATCCTTTATTCAAATTCTTTTAAGGGCCTTGTTAGAGGGAATTACATAAAGGGGTACATGACACGAGAGCATAAAACAGTAACAACGCCGTACATGAATACATGGGGTGGGAAAAGAAAATGTGACCGTCGCCATGGTTGGAAGGTAATGACACATGAATTAGTTTGGGTATTTGCGGAGCACTGGGGACGGGGGTGACATCGAAGAAAGATATACATACAGTCTAATCACATTAATTCAAACTCAGAGGGGGATTGAAAATTTGTTTGAATAAAGTAAAGTTTTAATTGCTGGGAGTTTCCTCCCATAGAGGCGCATAGGATGGGACCTGAATGTTAGTTTGAATTATCTGCAAGTTTGAATTAAGAGGGTTTGAATTAACGAGATTCCACTGTATATTGTTGAGCTGCCAGCCACATTTCCTTGCGCACAGACAGCTCATGCAAACTCCACCTCACTTTCTAGGACTACGCAGCCTTTAAATTCTCTCACTAGAAATGCTCTTAATGCCACTATGCATGATGGGGAAAACAGTCTGAAAACACGGACTATGAAGGAACAACAAACACGACAGGACAATGCATTGTCCTGTCGTGTTGTTCTTTTGTGGATGCATTTTTTTTTAATTACAGCATAGTCCTGTCATGTTTGTTCTTCATAGTTTGTGTTTTTTTTTTGGCTGTTTTTCCTCATATCATATGTATTAACTAACTGGCCCAGTTCACCACCTTATTACTCATTTGTACGCGTTTGAAATGTAACAACCTGACAACCGCCTTACCTTTTTTTTTTTGTGTTAGTTAATTTGTAATTTGATATTTGTACACCCTTAGAGTAAAGCCCCCTGTGGGCGAATAAACGGATGAAATGAAATTGAAAGAAATCCTTTTAGAGAAGTCTGCAGCCTTTCCAACTGTCAGTTACTCCGGTCTGGTGGATGGAGTCAGAAAGTAGGCTCTGTTGTGTGTCTGTGTGGAGCCCGGTTTGGAGCGTGCCTCCTCCCCCAGTGCTGGGCCACGCCCAGGAGGCGGAGGAAGAGGCCCGCAAGCTCCCCTGCACGGACGAGGAGCGTCTCCTGCTGCTCGAGGACTCCAGTCGTGCCGCCCACATGAAGCTGCGCTTCGACGGCCTTGCCCGGCACCTCGACGACGTGAGCACACGGCCACCTTGCGCTCCTGCCGAGTGTCCTTGCCAAAAGACTCGAGTTCGGGTCAACTTTTAGTCAGGGAGGGTAAAGACTGCATTAGAATGCGGCAAATCGTAAGCACCCACATCACTGGTTTACGTGAGAAAGAACGCAAAAGAGCGACGAAGAGCGGAGTGAAGAAAGCAGACGATAGGTTAGGCGTGTTTGTTTTGCCCCTATAGTTGAAGCTGTTCAGATGCTTCTCAACTTTATTTATTTTTATACAATGCGTGAGACCGGTGTTTTCTTGCAAAATAGAGCTAGAAAAAGACTAGATACAGACTTTGCTGAGTGATGTTTTCCTGCTTCTTTTTGTAGTATATCAAGTTTCGTAAGCCATATGGTCCTAACGGGACCACCGATGTCCGCATCTATGCCACGTCATTCCAAAGCGGCTGAAATGCGTAGGACCTTTCCCTCTAGATCATTATAGTGGCTCTTTGCTCTTAGCTGCTTGAGGTCGTCGGCAGTCTGCGATCCACACGCACCCAGCATTTATTGCACAGGTGCATGGGTGTGGGGATAAAGTTCTGGGCACAAATGTCTATGGTTGAACATTAAATCTGCTATGTCTCTGATTAGATGATGAGGGTGAAATGTAGACTTGTGCAAAAAAACTTTGAATAATTTGTGAATATTCCTCTTACACCGTAACTTTATCAGCACGCTCCATTTCCATGACATTATTTATCATTTTTGAATATTCAAAAAGCTAGAATACTTCAAAACAAAAAAAAGTGTTCCGCAATTTGAATTGAATAGCCAACACTATGAATAAATCATTTTAAGTTCCAAATATTTGCACACCTCTACTCAGCTACCCTCTGCTGAGTCATGGCACTCTCTTCCAGTCTCAGGATTCTGAGCAGCATTATTGGGTTTGTTCTTTTGTCTCACCCCGTCGTCTTTCCATGTCTTGCACGTGGGAATGGCAGCACTCGTGGTCCCAGTCGGTCAACATTGGCTGGGAAGGAGGGGTGCACGTCCAGTCCTGCGGTCACTACATCCACGTGGACTGCCACAAGTCATACATGCTGTCACAAAAGGTGAGACCCTGCTCAAGACTGCGGCCTTGCATTGCCACGGTTCTGTTTCGATCGTGCCAATGCCGTAGCACTTCTCGTTAACGATTATGGTGGCGTCCCCACCTCGCCGGCGACCTCAATTATTCTATACTTTTGCTCGGCAGACTATATCTCTCAGTCTTTTCATGCGTTCGTATGTTTTCTATACAATACAACGAAAGAGGTGCTGTTCTGTCTGTCCCTATGTTTATTCTTTCTGTTTTTATTTAACTTCACTAACGCGCTCACGCCGAACTAATTCTTTCTCATTTATGAATTATTTAACTTTTGCCCGTTTGTTTGCTCATTGAATTTCAGCATAAAACCCTCCCAAACAATGTGTCGCAATAAGTATTTTAGAGATAATGAATGTTTCCAGGAATGTTTTCAGGAACAGGAATGTTTCCAAGAACAGGAATGTTTCCCAGCGAACTTATTTTAAAATTTTATTCTGTGTCTGTGTGGAGGATTTTTTGTCTCTTCTGGCAGCTCAAGACTGAGTAGTAAACGTAGGGCTGAGAAAGACTCTGGGCCAGAAAGTACTACCCTTTTCTGGCCCAAAGGTTTGCGTTGCATGTGTCTGTCCTTGCCCCTGTGTTTATCTTTCCCTCCAAGTGCTATGCTTCGTTTCAGCATAACTTGGCAAAGGGCTAACACTACGTGCCTCCCGTGAGCCAATCGAAGAGACACGGTAATGCACGTGAGAGCTGTTCGTGTCAAGAGTGGACGCCAGCGGTGCCGTACTTCGCTATTTGACACATTATGCTGAAAAAGAGCATACACATAAAACCTCGTTATAACAAAATGGGATATAACAAACTAATGGATATAACAAAGCAATCATAATTCCCCTTGCTTGCTAATAGTGGAAAGAAATGGACAGTGGCTATAACAAACTAATGGTTATAACAAAATAATTACGACCGCTCCTTCAACTTTGTTATAACGAGGTTTTACTGTAGTTGTAACCAATCCCTGCATATGCATCTCTCCACTCTTGCTTGTCCCTTTGAGACGTTTTTCAGTTTCAGATCCAGAGAATTCCGCTTGGGATTAGCAACCGTCTTCATTAGCTAGATAATTAATGATTGTGCGTTTTAGTAAACAAAATTTTTTAGGTTGTGTTATGAGATACTGAGAGTTCAATATATTTCGTATCTCTGTGCTTTAGTTATATTTACTCGTATTAAAAGCTTGAATCCTATTATATTATATTTTTTTTATGTCAATATGTCCTGCAGTGTCTGCTCTTCCATTTCTTGTTAGTTGAGCTGTACGGTCGTGTAATGTCAAACGGCCTTTGAGGTATTTTGAATGAACAAATAGCTTAAAAATTCACGGGGCCTCTTATGTTATCCCTAAGACGACTTGAGGCGAAAGCCCAAGCGCCGATGCATTATAGACAGACACCTCATTTACTTAATTCACTTTGATTCTTCTTAATTCAGCTTTGTCATCCTTCTTAATTTCATTGCCTCTAATTCGCCTGAGTGATAACGTAAACGTGATAACGAACTTCCGAAGACAGCAGGCTCTCTGACAACGCACTTTGCGCCGTTTCATTGGCTCACTCAGATTGTGGCATCGGCTGTGGTCCCGGTGATAGCGAACCTCCAAAGACAGCATGCTTTTTGACGGCACATTTTTGCGCACCGTTTCATTGGTACCTTTCGTGTCGCCGACATGTTTTCTGAAGGTCGACTAAACGATGAGACATAAAAAGCTTTCGCCTTAATAAAGTTAGTGAATTAAGAGGACTGTGAGAGAGGGTGTCATTTCCCATGCAGAGCCAGCAGAGCCAGCGGCTGCAGGCGGTGGCCGTGGAAGCGAGGGAGTACTGGTGCCCCCTGTGCCGGCAGCTGGCCAGCTTCGGTGCTGCCCCTGCATCCCGAGGAGCAGGCCCTGGCCCTGGCCCGGAGAGGGTGCCCCCCTGCGCACCCTCGCCCACGACCTCCTCACCCTCCTGGGGCAGGTGCCCACCCCAGTAAGCGCCTTCCCAGCACTCCTCCTATCCACCGTTTATGAACCATCTACCGGATGTCTGGGAAATCTTTCCAGCAGTTGCTTTAACCGCAAAAATAGCTACGCATCACCGAACGTTCATTCTCCGCCCAAACTTAGCACTAATGGTGCGAGACCAGGTGCAAAAGTTTCAGAGCTCGCCGTTATCCGATTCTAAGTTTCATTTGTCCCTGCTTGCGATGTACAATCCATCTGTTCCTGCATCTGTTCAACTGTTTGTTGCTCTGCTTATGCACTTGTGCATGTGCCTATCTGCCTTTGCATTCGTCTGCCCGTGTATGTATCTGTCCCGATGCGTATCGTACTGTCCCAGGTGCAGACTATCCTGAAGCCGATGGCCTCCTTCATGGAGGACCTGACCAACACCACCTTTGGCCAGTACCGTTCCCTCTCTTCACAACACAGCACCTACAGCCTCGTGCTCTTCGTCTGCTCCGTTGCCAGGTGCGCGAGCTCTCCACTTTTCCGTTTTGGGCCGCGGCTTTTGCACCGTTATTAATATTAGTACTAGTACTAAATGTTGCAGCATCTGCTGTTCAGAATAGGCCTTTTGCAAAGCATGCAGCTCTAACCATAGCACCGAAAGAAATGCTAGGAACTGCCTGTATAATTCTAGCTGCAGGAGACGACGGAGGTGACCTTGGAAACGAAAAGGAAGCGGGCTACTGCGCTCGCACCTCTCTCCGACTCCTTTCGGTGTTATATTATAAATGCTGCTGGAGCGAGGGTGTTCCCATAATTATTTGCATCCTTTGCACATGGTTTCTTGCTATGTTTGCAAGAGATCCAGTAGACAATGCTCTTTCCAGAATCACTAAACAGGGCAGATTGTGAGTCCATTGAAGGCCTAAGTCAACTTTATCAGATAAACTCAGTTGCGGAACTCCCGTTGAGGGAAGTACCCCCTCTACCCCTCAGGCCCACCGCCCTTCATTTGGAGCGCCACCTAGAGGTTGGATCTCAAAACTATTCTTCGGAGACACTACGGTGAAGCACCATCTAGACGCTGTGTTTCAGAACATGTGCAACTGCACGTTTTCTGAAGCACAGCGTCTAGATAGTATGTGCAACTGCAATTTCCATAGCAGTTGTCCCCCAAGAAAAGGTGGCGCGTTAAACGACGGGAGGTGGACCGTGGGGGAAGAAGGGGGTATTGCTCATGAAAGTGGCTTCTATGGGCAGTTGCGTAACTGAGTTTATCTAGTAACGTAGCCCTCTGTGCACTTCAGGATGGAGCCGCCTTTACTGTCCATCCTACGTTTCCTCGAGACGCAGAGCTGCTGAAGCTGGTGACAACTACAGAAAGCATATTTTGGTGACGGGAACACTGTGGTGTCTAGGAAGCCAATGATAACCTGCCACATGACCTTTTGGTGATGAAGTGAAGTGACCAGGGTAAAAGTGAACAAAAAGAATGAAAGTAAAGGGCAGTTTTAACCGCATCTGTGCACACCTGCCTAGAAACACCGATTTGGAATATATGTCCAGCTTACGTCGGTCTAGGTTTCCACCCTTAAGGGACACTGGCAGGGTATTTATGCTCGCCAAGGTTTTTATTTGTACATGACATATGAGAGCCCAACTACCCAGAACACAATTTGCGGCTCGAAATTCGTTTTCTTTCCGCCCAAAAACCGCCGATCGAGAACTGGACGGTTTCGGTCACGCTCACTCTCTCTGCGTGGTCACGTGCCGTTCTCTATGGTTTAGACACACCCACCAAATATAATCAAAGTCGTGGGTCATCGAGGGCACACACTCAGTACTAAACATAGGAAAAATATGATGTCTACTTTTTGTAGCTTCTAAAAACCTGCAAATAAATTGATTAAAAAAAAAAAAAAAAAGTTGAAAGAGAATTGGAAGCACTCTGTGCATTCTCTGCGTAATTCACAACTTGGTGTCGTATCGCAGGAGTCGCGGGCTCGACGGCTCGAACGGAGTGGACTAAGTGATGGCGGCAGACGACAGGACTTCAAAACCCTTGTTCACGGTATCAGCGAATCTGTCTAGCTTCAGAAGAGAAATCGTTTACCGATCAAAACCAACAGGATCTATGCCATTTGACACGCCCGACGACCAAGATGATTCGCCTAGAAGACGCTCGTCGAGTTGTCGCCTGTTTTCCTGACTGAAGACATTGCTCACCTTATGAACACAAAAGATATAAGAGAGCTTGAAAAATGTGCGAACGTAGAGCTTGAAATGCTGGACTTTTGCGTTTGTCATGTGACATGCACATTTTTCCTCTGCTTTGCTCGGCCAAAAAAATGAAGGGAAAAAAATAAAGTAAATGTGGTTGGGTGTAGTCACGTGATTTCCAGTAGCTCTCTTCTCCTTTACATTTCTTTCTTCCTCCCCAGTCCAGTTTTGGCTTTTGTTTCGAGCAGTTGCATTTTTTTAACTGTATTGAAAATATGTGTGACGACGTAGGAAAACATTGATTGGGGAGTCTTCTGACACCATAATTAATCGCCTGGCAAAAAATTTTAAAAATGTTTTGCGAAGTGTTAGTGATTTTTTAACAACCAGCTGGGCAATGCCTTCCACCGCTTGTTTGTCAACATGCTTTCGAGCATTGTTCAGTCACATAAGGAAGTATGCACAAAGGAATGAAAAGATGTGGCCTGGAATCTCTATCTCTTTATAAATTGTTTCTAACTGTCCTTTAAAGGAGCAACTCCGCTTCATTTTTGATATTTAGAAAACTATGCAGCCCTCTTCAGTATCATATAGGAAGACCCCATGTCAACATTTTACGATCTAATTCCGTCTATATATTTAATAAACTGGCTAGCAAACTTTCAAATGAGCCAAGTCGCCGAAATCTGCCAACTCTAGCGTGCGACGTGAGGCGCAATCGTCAGCGCAGTCAATGCGACGGAGTTGGAGCGGCCAACGTTGAACCACTACGTCAGAGGCATGACTACGTCATTCTCACGTTTTGTTTGTTTTTACTTCTCAGAGCGAAATTGAACGATGACGTCATGAGTTTCTCCTCCCGGTGTTGGCTCTACGGCGTCCACGTGATCACCGTAACGCGGATGCGCTAGTTTGCGCTGCCCTGCGCGCTTATCGGTGTTCACGTGTCCGGTTTCTCCGCTCCCCCTCTCCTCTTTCGTCTTCTCCCCTTCCCCCTCTCCCCCGGGCCATCACCGTCCACGCCATGCGAAGCGACCTGCCCGCGTCGCGTGTCCTGTACCCTCGCCCCCACGAACGTCACAAGACCACGTGGTTCGACGTGACGTGGCCATGACTCTGACGACACGAGACCAATGTTGCCTGACGCAACCGAAGTTTCGGTTTCGGTATCAGCTGATGTTTAAATTAAGATTACACAAATAATATTTCACATTTCGCGAATCTGAAGACGTAGAGCTGTTTAGTAGTGCTTTGTGAAATGGAATCACATATAAGCCTAAATTTTTCGGAATTGAGCGGAGTTGCCCTTTAAGGGCAGCACGGGTCTTAAAGAGGCCATGCAACGATATTCGCATGGAATGTTTTTCACTTTACGCGAGCTTACTGGCACTAGCGGGACCCAAGTATACTCGCACTCAACGCCACTTGACCAAGAAACTCCTTTGTTGCGGTGTAATTTCATGGACAAAAGCGATCTTTTTCTTTCAATCTCTCTTTCGCAAAACTTGATGACGTAGCTGGGGATCGAAGTATCCCCCGGTGACGATATTTGAATGCGGCTCATAGATTGGACCCGAGCATTGCGTGAGCACTCGATTTCGGTCTCGCAATAATCAATAGCTCGACAAGCATTCGGGTAGTGGCCGGTGTCCAATCGCTGCAATGACGACAATAGCCGAACCATA
Organism: Ixodes ricinus; assembly: GCA_037355805.1. Taxonomy (NCBI): domain Eukaryota; kingdom Metazoa; phylum Arthropoda; class Arachnida; order Ixodida; family Ixodidae; genus Ixodes; species Ixodes ricinus. Next base: position 142,869 of record JAZHYW010039450.1, on the reverse strand, counting down.
ACAATGTCTAGAACTCAGCGCGTGTATTGTGCTTTGCCAATCCCCAGCGCGTGGCTATGATCAACATTAGCGGCATATAATCAGCTTCAGATCACATGACCGCTTGTTCTGGCTGCGGGTTGAGGGGGTGAACGGTGCTCGTTTTTCTTTAATTTTAATTTTTCTTCAACTTCTATTGCATGTGGTGAAAAACGAACACATGTTTCATAGGTCATTAACGTCAGGGATTCATTCGAAGCGGTATTTGCGCAAAGCACTAAAATCTAAAAATGTCTTCATGGTCCACAGTATACTATCGCAAAATATGAATACTCAATTTGGTCTCTAAATATTAAAAAAATGGTAAGCGTTAAAAGAGCCCGACCAAAGCCATCTTGGTCTTGTTTGGAAGCTGGTTTCCCGCGCTTCGTTTCGGTGCGCTTCGAAGTGGCGATCGGCATCAAGGTGACGGCGTCATCCATGCTTTCGGAAAACTGTGAGCAGAGCTCAAGAGACGCTCACTGTTCGAGCTGAAAGCAACCAGCCAGTGGCGTACCAACTTGCTTTTGAGTGGGGGGGGGAAGGGGGGGGGGCAAGCCAGAACAGACCGCCCCCCCAGGGCCGAGGAGCGGTGGGTGCCCTTGGTATCTTTCGGGCGCCACCGGTCAGTGTTTGCCCTGCCCACAAAACACATGCCTTGCCCCCCACTTTGAGAACTGGGGGGGCAAGTGCCCCTGCCCCCCAGTTGGTACGCCCATGCATTCAGCTGACTTCATTCAACAGTGAAGAATCTCAAAGCTGAACATTTTAATGCGAATAGCATTCTTTGGCTACTTCACACACTTTTCGTCTATGTATCTATCTATCTATCTGGCTATCTAACCTCTTACGCCGCGGGTCGATAAATAAATAAAAAAGACCGGCGCCGGTTGGGATTCGAACCGTTGACCCTTTGATCAGCAGGCAGACGCGCTAACCACAGAGCTATGAAGGCAGTCATTCAACGCACTCTAAACGGTTGTTTATATCTTTACCATAGGACGCGCTTTACAGCGCTGTCACAGCTACCGGTGCGCGCGCGTTCCATGCACGAGGGCTCATTCCGCTCTCGTGAGGCTGAGCACGGCCGCTAGCTCACCCTCTCCCCGCGCTCGGGAGAGGGTGATGTAGCGGCCGTGCTCAGCCTCACGAGAGCGGAATGAGCCCTCGTGCATGGATCGCGCGCGCACCGGCAGCTGTGACAGCGCTGTAAGCGCGTCCTATGGTAAAGATATAAACAACCGTTTAGAGTACCGTTGGTTGAGACTAGCTGAGACGCCAGAAAGTCTGGTCGGTACCATTTTGAGTGTTTGTGCGTATGGCGCGTGCTTTGCTCGCCTTCCTAAGTGACACAAACGCACGTGCTGGGCTGCGGAGATCGTGCAGCAGGGCTGTGAAAGTGTCAACAAATTTAGAATCGCCTCAAGAGTGGGCTGGCGTATCTAGAGTGTGCCGGCCACCTGACGAACGCGCATAACTCCGTACCGTTTGATGCTATTCGCATTAACGTAGATAATCATTCCCAAAGGATGGGTTCTGCTGATTTTTTGTTTATGATATGTCTTAAAGGTGACAAGAGAAAAATAAGACAATAACAGGTACATATTGTTATATTTTATTATATTATATAGTATTGTCCTTGTCTTGGATTTAGTATTGTGGATGTTAATCACCAGCTGAATTTTGTTTTTAAATTTCTTCTATAAACATCTTTTTTTTTCTGCCCACTTTTTTTATTTTTTGAAGGTTTTGGCAAAAGTGTAGTAATCCTTTCCCCCTTTTTTGTGCAGAACAAATTTGGAGGCCGAGATAGTGTATAGAAAAGGAACGCTTTGCTCGCCCCAGGCTGTCAAGAAGTCCTGTTTTGGTGAGTGGGTCCACTCTGCTTGCTGTCGTCATACACGTGTTTTTTCAGACATTTCTTATTTAACCCTTTGATGGCAGCGGTTTTTTTCCCCAAAGATGTTTCCCAGTGGTCTGGTTTATTTGAAAAGGAATAGTGTAAAGAAAGGGTCAATGCGCAGGTTTTTCCTAATTATCTAGCAGGAGCTTGTACAGTGCTTGGAGGCTGTTTAAGTTTATAAGCATCAAATGAAAATTTTGAAGACGAAAAGTTGTCACCTTTCTTCCATTCAATTTCTTTTGGCGCATCCACTTCCGCGACATCCCAGCGACTTGAGATTCCTAAACAGAGGTATACTTTACAGATTTTCTCCAGTCGGATGATGAGCTTCCAACCTCTAAATTTAATTCTGAAAAGCATTGGAAGTCTGAATCAGAAGAGGGGCAAGTATGCAAAGTGAGCATGACGTGCACGGAGCCGTCGGAGCGACTAATTTGAAAACTATAAAAAGCCCAGCAATGAAAAACAATATGCGAATATTAACTTTATAGTTCACCAAAGACACAATAAATAGCGACACCTCCCACGGTGTGCGCAGTTTCGCTTTAGGCGGGCAGTTTTAAATGTGTAATCGCTGCCATTCATGTACGGCGACGACCTTCAAAGGGTTAAGCATTTGTCTCTTTTGTCTCTTTATGGTTGCCTCGCCCAGTTTATCACCTAGACAAGCCAAAGCTATTTTAGATGTTGTAAATCTTTTTTTTTATCAAACGTACAATTTTTTACGCTTTTTTATATTTTAGAAAACAGCTGCAGATCTGCTCTTTGTGGCAGTATATAAAAAAATACTCTCCGTTTTTTTATAATTTGAGAGAAGTCAAAATTTTATATTTTTTCCTGGAATAATTTGTGTTTCCCTAGGAATGACTCTTATTGCAAAACTAGACCCTACAAATATGCTTTGAATGTATGATTGCTTAGACTGAGATAATACTTAAGAAAAGTCTAGTGCTTGATTCCTCGGTTTGGTTTGATGGATGAAATAATTGATCGACCTTGACAAGTGAGTGGTGAGGTTTGAGATTGATTGCTCAATGAAGTGATGAATCGGTTTCGATAGCGAGTGAGCTCTCTTTGAGAATGATATACCTGGTTATTCCCTATTGCTTGACCTTGGTTGCTGGGAAGTAGTTTCTGAGGTTGGTGAATGAATGGACCTGGATGATTGGGCACTAGTTTCAGAGATTGGTGGGTTCTGACTGGAATGTGGCAGCATAGTTGCAGGGTGCCCCCTGTGTTTCAGTGCCCCTGTTCCACGTGCTGTCCCTCCACGCCAAAGTGCTGACCGAGATGCCCCACACGCGCCTCTGGTCTCACCTGACGGGACTGAGCCTCGACGACAACCCTTCTAGGTCTGCACCTTTCGCTCCTTCACTGCCTTTCAGCCTGGGGCCACTTGAACCCTCTGACGGTCGAGTGTTTTTGTTTTGTTTTCCAAAAGATGTCTTCCGGTGATTGGGTTTCCAAAGAAATAGCATAAAGAAAGGGTCAATACGCGGTTTCTTTGTTAATTATCTAGTGGGAGCGTGCACAGTGCTTGCAAACTGTTCAGGTTTACGAGAGGCATCAAATGGACACATTGAAGTCAAAAAGTTGTCGCCTTGCTTCCATTCGATTTCATTTTAGCGCTTCCGCGTGTGCGACATTTTGGCGGTTTCAGCTTTCGAATTTAAGGTATTTTATAGAGCTTCTCCATCCGGGGGTAAGCTCTCATCCTCTGAATTCAATTCTAAAAAGCGTTAAAAGTCTGAATTGGAAGAGCCAGAGCAGCCGCCATTCAAAGCGACCATCTCGGGCATATCACGTGCCTGGAGCATCTGATTTCAAAATTATAAATAGCCCCAGCGAAGCGAAGCATAGTGCAGATGAACAGGCGACTGTCAAAGGGTTAAGAGTTAAAGAGGCACTGCATTGTCAAAAACATTTTTAACTGCCTAAACATGAACTCATCTACAAAAAAAAAAGAATAAAGTCAATGCATATAGGCTGCTACGCATATTTTAGGTGAGCGATTTCATTTGCTCACGTGTGCCAGCTCAGAAATCACTTTTATTTTGAGACCAACATCGCAGTGACGTCAAAATAGAAGTCATTTTGTGAGCTTCTCATTGGCTGACAGCAGGAGGGTAGAGAAGTGGTGTGCCCACCTTATACCTCTCCTCCGCATGCTGAAAATAGGTGGAGAGGAGGGTGGCCGGTACGCTGCAATAACGGCTTCATTTAAATTGCATATTGCAATGTAAATACAGTCGATCTCTCATTAATTCAAACTCGAGGGGGCTGAAAATTTGTTTGAATAATGCAAAGTTTGAATTATCAGGAGTTTCCTCCTACAGAGACGCATAGGATGGGACCTGCATGTTAGTTTGAATTATCCGCAATTTTGAATTAAGAGATTTTGAATTAATGAGAGTCGACTGTATTTCAGGGTTGCTTGTTGTTCTGTTCTTTCAGGGAAAATGCTTTTTGGGACATATGTCGCCTATCCAGACAGTTTAAAAAATTATGTTTTCGGGGGTGCAGTGTCTTCAAGTCATTTTACTCGTTTGGATCGGCAAAGCTGTTTGCCAGAGCTACAGCAAAGGGGTCTGGCTTTTAAACTTTTAGTTGGTCAAGCATTTTGGTGAAGCTTCGTCAAACCATGCCGAAACTGCTTTTTTCCTCGATCTCACTCTATTGTTGAGTATTGAAAATAAGTTGTTTGTGTTCATGTTGTTCATCTACAGGTTGTTTGCTAAAGCTAGAGCAAAGAGGTTCAAGATTTGAACTTGCACTAACCAATTCTTGCGAAGTAGCCTAGCGGAGCCTGAGCTGGGCATCCTCTCCTAAATGTCTTTGAAAGCCGATTTATTGTTCAATTTGCTGCTAGGTTTTCATAGTACCTTATGGAGTGGTAGAGCTTTGAAAGGTCCTCTACAACTAAAGATTGACACATTCACTTACTCAAACAAAAGCTTTTGGTGCAGTCAGTCTCATAAGTTGTAAGTTACGCCCGTGGTAATTCCAGTAACCATTTGATCTGGAAATTCTCAATGGTATTCGATTGGTATGCGGGACTGTTTCACGGCTGTTTCTTAGCAACATGGCAGCTACGTGATTTGTCACAGCCTGTCTGACCCTCTCTTTGTCCAGTCTAACGGCCTTGGAGAAGGAAGTGCCACTTGTGATGCGGGATGTGTCGGCGATCCTCCTTGAGCTTCTGCTCACCCTTCCTATAAACCTGGACAAAGGTACGTCTCTCTCGTCCCTAGTACACTGGATGCAATGTCCCTAGCTGAGGTCTTGTGGTCAAAATCACCATGGGCATTCAAACCCTACTGAGCAGCAGTGTAATCAAAGCTATGAGATGTGCACTGTTCACTTCTCAATTTCCACAGAGAGTTGTCCTCACGTACGGTACACCACCGACCCAGTCAGTGGCGACGTCAGGTCAGCGCCGTGACTAGGTCACTTGCATTGCCAAACTGAAATAATGCCAATCTTTCTAAAATAAAGCGGTACAGTGCAACCCACTTACAACGATACCACATATAACAATGTACCGCTTATAACGATCAGTTTCTAGAGTTTCTAGACTGGAAATGATCAGTTTCTAGTCCAGATACAACAATAATCGGTTATAACGATTGAAATTTCGGGTTTTCTCATTATCTTTATAAGTGGGTTGCACTGTACCAAAAAGATATCTGCATATTTTTGGCACAAACAAACACCAGAATAGAGTTGCACCCTAGTTTATGTGTAGGGCTTCTGGTTTTGATGTCTAATAGAGGACCTAGGATGAAGAACCTGCTTTTTTAATGTTTACTAAGGTTCATGCCGATTCTGTCATAGTGAGAGATGACCACCAATTTAGTGCGTCGAGCCCTGTTGCAAATTTATGCCAAAAACAAAAACCTCAGCTTATGTGGCAGCGCAGTGAGACAGACACATGTTGATTCATCAACTGTGGTTTTTTCAGCATACTACACCTGCATCGTGCGGGTACTGTACGTGCTGCACTATGTTCAAGTGCTGGTGCAGCTTAGCTGCAAGATGAGCCACGACGCCAGAACGCGCTGGAAGCACCTCAGCTCTCAGGTGACTGTCGCTTACTCAAAGGCAGATGTCAGTTGAAGCATTGTCTTATTATTTTCTGCATCGTGTTTTACATAGAGAAGCCAGCTACTGCATGAAAGGATCGTGGCTTTTAGAATGTGTGGGGACCCTTAATTACTTGCTATCTAGTACTTGAAGATGAAACGCAGCCCCAAAAAAATAAATAATGTGTGATTTCTCTATATCTTCATACTTAACTCATCCATTGTGCTCTTTACACCCATTTGGCCCTCAATTTCAAAAACTCTAAGCTATAGGCTGAGATCGAACTTTGAGTTCAACTTTCGGTAATGTTCAGCTCTTCATTGCTGACAGATTCTTTTTTGTGGATGAATTCATTCAAGTTTTTGAGTTGTACAGGGTTATTTTGGGTCAAATTTCGTGTGCTTTGCCTACATCAGACCCCCAGTGACGCTTGTAAAAATTATGCCTGACCGATGCTGTCTTTTACTATACGCAAAATATCATTAAAATTGTCCGAGTGATGAAAACTTGTTCTTGATGATGATAAAACTGCTTGAGTGATAAAAACTTGCATATTTTTATTGCATCTTTTGCATTTCTTAGAAATTATTTTGTTTGATTATAGTATAAATTATTTAGATGGCACTCTAACTTTGCTCATTGTGTGCTGTGTACCGTAGAACACCGTGCATCCACCCATTCCACATTAAGTGCCCATTACCAAATTTGTGAGATCTGAGAAAATATGCACAGTACATTTATATGTAAAATTGATGACCGGACAAGCGCCCATCCCCCATTTTTTTGCGATTATCTCCAAAGTTTGAGTGGGTGCTTGCCCAGTATTTTACAGTAGTATCAGAAACCACCATCTGCACATTTCTTTTCAGTATAGTCGCCCGATAGATCCAGCTGTTGCCTTTCAAAATCATTTTTCTGCTTTCCTCCCCCAGTATTCCCTAGAGTCGGCTGGAGCGGTGCTGGGTCAAATAGTGGACCACCTTGAACACAGCCCACTCTACCTGGACGACGACGACATCGATGCCAAACACGTGAGTGTTTGCCATCCTCTGTGGCAATGGGGCAGAGACCTGTATCTGTTCATTCCTTGCACGTAGGGAACAGGCTTTAACTCGTACGACGTCGAAACGGTAGCGACAGAAATGTTGGGCATCTCATTGTAAGAACATCGGGGTTCTGATGAGCTACAGAGACTGCTCTTACAATGCATCAGGCAATAATTTTAGTCAAAGGTTTCACGGGTGTGCAAGAACTCGTCAAGCTGTAAACATGAAGCATTTTTCTCTAACCCCCTCATCACAGATGCACCCTTTGGGGCAAAAGAAAACATTATAAATGATTGATTGAACTTCTTGCTCATTTTTACCTTAAGAACCACAGAAAATGTTTGGCTCATTGTTAGTTTTATTAATGATCTTTACTGTATACACAGGTAAGATCATTCATTTGTAACGGTCAAGACATACATATTTTAGAAGTAAAAAGCATTTTCTCTTTTGACATCTAAATTTTTCAGATGGACACTGACACGCCCCAAGATTTATTTTTTATTTTTTGCCAGGTGATTCATTATGTTGTCAGAAGACTACCCTATCAATATTTTGTTACACCGGCACATATATTTTTAATAAAGTAAAAAACGCAACTGCTTGAAACCGAAACCGAAACTGGGCTGGGGAGGAAGAAGAAATATAGAGGAGAGGGAGGTGGCGGAAGTCACGTGGCTCTGATACTTTTTTTCCCCCAAACAACGCATTTACAGCTTCTTAGAAGCCCTAAAAATGGGTATCATATTTCTTTTCAATTTTAATGCGAATAGCATTCTTTGGCTACTTCACGCACTTTTCGTCTATGTATCTATCTATCTATCTGCTATCTAACCTCTTACGCCGCGGGTCGATAAATAAAAAATCAGCAGAACCCATCCTTTGGGAATGATTATCTACGTTAATGCGAATAGCATCAAACGGTGCGGAGTTATGCGCGTCTCGTCAGGTGGCCGGCACACTCTAGATACGCCAGCCCACTCTTGAGGCGATTCTAAATTTGTTGACACTTTCACAGCCCTGCGCACGATCTCCGCAGCCCAGCACGTGCGTTTGTGTCACTTAGGAAGGCGAGCAAAGCACGCGCCATACGCACAAACACTCAAAATGGTACCGACCAGACTTTCTGGCGTCTCAGCTAGTCTCAACCAACGGTACTCTAAACGGTTGTTTATATCTTTACCATAGGACGCGCTTACAGCGCTGTCACAGCTATCGGTGCGCGCGCGTTCCATGCACGAGGGCTCATTCCGCTTCGTGAGGCTGAGCACGGCCGCTACATCACCCTCTCCCGAGCGCGGAGAGGGTGAGCTAGCGGCCGTGCTCAGCCTCACGAGAGCGGAATGAGCCCTCGTGCATGGAACGCGCGCGCACCGGTAGCTGTGACAGCGCTGTAGAGCGCGTCCTATGGTAAAGATATAAACAACCGTTTAGAGTGCGTTGAATGACTGCCTTCATAGCTCTGTGGTTAGCGCGTCTGCCTGCTGATCAAAAGGTCAACGGTTCGAATCCCAGCCGGCGCCGGTCTTTTTTATTTATTTATCGACCCGCGGCGTAAGAGGTTAGATAGCCAGATAGATAGATACATAATAGACGAAAAGTGCGTGAAGTAGCCAAAGAATGCTATTCGCATTAATAAAAAAGACCGGCGCCGGCTGGGATTCGAACCGTTGACCCTTTGATCAGCAGGCAGACGCGCTAACCACAGAGCTATGAAGGCAGTCATTCAACACACTCTAAACGGTTGTTTATATCTTTACCATAGGACGCGCTTTCACAGCGCTGTCACAGCCTACTGAGTATGCGCGTTCGCTGTCTCCATGCACGAGGGCCTCATGTGCGCGCTCTGCCGTGATGAGACGCTACGAGAAAGTCTGGTCGGTACCATTTTGAGTGTTTGTGCGTATGGCGCGTGCTTTGCTCTCGCCTTCCTAAGTGACACAAACGCACGTGCTGGGCTGCGGAGATCATGCGCAGGGCTGTGAAAGTGTCAACAAATTTAGAATCGCCTCAAGAGTGGGCTGGCGTATCTAGAGTGTGCCGGCCACCTGACGAACGCGCATAACTCCGCACCGTTTGATGCTATTCGCATTAACGTAGATAATCATTCCCAAAGGATGGGTTCTGCTGATTTTTAATATTGTGTGCATGCCTTCGATGACCAACGACTTTGATTACATTTGGTGGTTGTGTCTAAACCATAGAAAACGGCCCGTGACCACGGAGAAGAGAGTGAGCGCGACTCAAACCGGCCAGTTCTCGTTCGGCGGTTTTCGGGCGGAAAGAAACCAAATTCTGAGCCTCAAATTCTGTTCTGGGTAGTTGGGCTCTCATATGTCACATACAAGTAAAATCCTCGGCGAGCATAAATACCTTGTCAGTGTCCCTTTAAGAACTACTTTGCTGGTGTACAAATATGCACAAAAATCTTTTTTTATTATTTGTTAGATGACAATGAATGTAATTTCACGACATAATCTTAAAAGTGGGATGGTGCTTTTTAAAGTTAATACATGCTAAAAAAGAAAAAAGTAAAAGCCTTGTTTTGCCTACAGCAGTGAACTGTACCTACAAGATCGCTGGACTCGTTGACTTTCCAGTACAGTCGACCCTCATTAATTCAAACTCTCTTAATTCAAATTTATGGATAATTCAAACTAACATGCAGGTCCAATCCTATGTGTCTCTATGGGAGGAAACTCCCAGTAATTCAAACTCTGCTTTATTCAAACAAATTTTTGGTGCCCCTTGAGTTTGAATTATTGAGATTCAACTACAATGATGGTCCCAACAACCAGTGGCGTAGCCAGGGAGGAAACTTGAGGCTTCCATCCCCCCCCCCGAAATCCAGCCAAACCTATATTATGCACATTCATTTGACCCCCCCCCCCCCCTCCCTCCCCCCTCCACACCCCCAGTCATAGACATCCCAGCCACCTGAACCCCCCCCCCCCTGAAAAAACTTCCTGGCTCACACCACTGCTGGTAACCTCCGAGTATGATTGGGAAGAAGCTGCCACCTGTTGCATATCATTTTAATTCACCAAAGCAAGGCAGCGTGACAGTTAAGGCACCTTTCCTCATTATCGTGTGCGAACGGTTGCACGCTGGGACGTGAAAGTGAATCGGCAGTTTCTTTGCTCGTTTGCCAGAGGTGCCAGGAGTGGAGCGAATCGGAGCTGGAGCAGAGGTTGAAAGAGATGACCACTCCTTTCCTGAGGCTGGCCGCTCTCACGCAAGCACACCTGTACGACGAGCAACTGCCCCTGGTCACGGTATGTGGCACACCCTCAGAACGTGGCATGCCTGCGCTGCTCCACCACCGGCGCTGTAAATGCACTCTCATTTTGTAAAAACGAAAAGTTACAAAATGATTGGGAGTGAATGCTCTGGACTCTGGCTAATCAGGGTACACTACATCCTCTAAGTAGTTGGTGGAAAGTGCAAGCATATACAGTCAAGCCTGGTTATATCACCACTCGGGTATTTCGAAATCATTGTTTATATCAAACGGTCCAAACATCCCCTTGAAAATTACATGCAATAGTATAGGAGCATTGTCTTTTTGTATCCAACTCCCATGGCGAGGACACTTGATATAGCAAACGAAGCCCAGCAGTCGCTGCTTTTCCCGGGATCCAATTGCCGATTGCGCCTTGCGCGGTGGCGAGCACATCACTGGCGTTGCGTGGCTGGCAGACCGCCAAGCCAGCATACACGCTGGAAGATACGCGGGGAAAGAGCAGTTGTGGAAAAAGAGAGAATGAACCATAAAAAAAAAAGTGGAGGATGGCAAAAGCAAGGGGAAGGGCACGCACGCGTGTAGGGAGAGCAGTGAGTGCCCATTGTCGGAAGAGTAGCCTGAGCCCTTTCCCCGAACACTGCTGATGCTGCACGACTCCCTAGCTCCAAAATAAAATGAGCGAAAAAAAAAAAAAGTCTTCAGCAAGTTGAGAGTGTTGACAACAATGACTGTGCAATCGCACTTTGAACGCCTTATCTTTGTTTACCTTTTTCTTTGGCTGAGGCTACATCCACACCGCGGACTCAGGGGTACGTAGCGGAGTTGGGAGGAGATGAGGCTCCATCCACGCAAAAGGTCACGTGACTTATAATATAAGGACATAGTTTGTTTTTATGTACGTATTATGCTTTCATATAAGTAAATATAGGATATAAAAATAAGAGGTTATATTATATTGTAGTTTTAAAGATTAATATGTCACATGACCTTACAAATTCTTAGACAATTTATCAATTTTTTACTGTTTTCTAAGACTAATAGCAAATATCATGCGTTATAAAAATAGTATCAATAGATATGTTTATAGTTATGTTGTCCAAAGTCACACACACATGTGGGCGGCGTGCGTGCCATCCGTGCGTGTGTGCGTGCGAGCGTGCAGCCATGTGGTGCGGGCTTGGTTGACTTGGTGCGGGTGCGGCCTCCGGGGCCTTCGCCCATGTGTGCATCGCTGCTGAGGCGGAGCATTGAGCCTCCGTCGTGTGTGTGGTTGGCTTGGTTCGATGCGTTTTAGTGTGAGCTTATGTGCATCGGAGGGGACAGGTGCGAGCCCTCCACTCCAGTACGTTCTTGACATGCACGCACGCTCGCAATCTCGCAAAGATTGTGAAAGAAGGAAAACATGCATTAGTCCCAGTAATAACAAACATACTGAGAGCATTGAAGCGAGGAAACTGGGTAAAAGATTCCAGAAAAAGTTTATTTCATGACAAATAAAACAGTAGCTGATGCACAGATGCCACTGCGTCCACGAGATCACCGATGAACACGAAGCCCTTCTTGCGGCAGAGCTCCTGCAGGAGTCTGTTCACGTCTCTGTGCCGATCATTCAACGCCTGGATTTCGGCACTCTGACTACGCTGAAACTCCAACGAAGAGAACCTGTTCTCCCACCTCTGAAGGACAGAAGAAAAGGCGATCTGCATCGTCGGATTGCGTTGCAAGATCTGAGCAGCCAGACGACGGTACTCGTCAATGTACACGCTGGCAGAAACGCTGTTGTTGTTTGTGCCAACGTGCAAAATGACAGCATCAAAATCGAGCAGGGCGTCGGATACCTTGGAAAACAAAGCCTCGATCCTAATGCCACTAAACGCCCACACTTCAACAGCCAAATACTGGGACAAGTATTTGACCATCGAATCCGGCAACCAAAACTCGAGAGCATGTCAGAAGCGCAACCGTGCTAATACACAAGGGCCAAACTCTTTGACCAAGAAAACAAGGAAAAAACGCTTACGGATGACCAGGCAGGAGCAGCAGTCCGCTCACGGCACGAACGCAAGGAGCAATGGCCGCCGAGCACATGGCAAAACAATGGGAGGCAAAACCGGAAGTTGGGAGGCAAGACCGTAGGGTTGATTCCTGCGTGGACGGAGAGAAGACGGGAGGAGAACTGGAGAACTGCCTTTGTCCACGCAGGAAGTGACGTGAAGTGCGATGGATGGAGCCTTATCTCCTCCCGACTTGGCTACATCCTCGCGCGTGGATGTAGAGACTCCTTTTTCTTTTGCTGTTATTGCTCTGCCCGTTTTTTTTTTATTTGTTTGTTTGTTTTTCTTTTTTTTTTGCTGCCTGAATTTAGTGAGCTTTCTTTTTTGTTTGTTACCTTTTTTCTTTTGCCATTACTGCTTTGCCTGTTTTTTTTTTTTTTTTGCCTTTCTTTGGTTAACTTTTTTCTAAAGATCAAGAGATATTTTTATGCGTTTCGCTTTTCCGTTTTTTTTTTTCTTTTTATTATTTTTGTGTTTAGTGCTGTTGTGGAGGTCCCCATTCAGGCACGCGTGTAAGCGCTGCACGGCAGTGTTTGCAGGCTCGCCAACTATAATCTACTGTATTATGCAGCTTGTGGATGCTCTATTTGGTAAGCTCCTGTTTGTCGCGACCTTCGGTATTAGCAGAGACGCCAGGAAATTTCAACTCCAGCTTAATTATTGATATATTGAACTATTTTACGATCCTTTTTGAATTAGATATATCCGGGTTCGACTCTACCATGAACGACTTAAAGGGGCCGTGCAATCTTATTTAAGCGTCTACCTTTTTGCGGTTTCCACATCTCTTGGGGTTCAGGCAAGCCAGCGGGCACGGAGAGAGTAACTAAATATCCTGCAGACAAGCATACCCATGCTTTTGCGGGCCGGTATAGACCTTTGCAAAAGAGCTCTCTGGCCGCCGCCATTTTGCGAACCGAGCGATTTCTATCAGCCAGAAATTTCTGACACCCGCCTGAGCTGTGGAAACCCGGTCAGCGTGACTCCCCACCTGCATTGTGCATTCGGAGTTCGCCGGCTTTTCATGGAAGTTTTTACTTTATTTGCCGGTTTAGTATGCTTACCTTTGTGTGTTATCTTCCACTGTGAGAACAAGGGAATACCAGGTCTCGTAGCCTGCTCGGCCTTCGCAGGAAGCGAACGAAGAGAGCGAACGTCAAGCAGCCCGCGACGCAGGCAGTTCCGACGTTCTTGGAGGATTATTTCTGTTGAGATAATCTCCAAAAAGCTCTCCCGGCTATGTTCCATGTCTTCGCGAAAAATAGCTGATAGGGTCGGGTGGAACAGACACGTTCGTTCATTTGCTTTGAAGCTGTGCAAAAAGCAGCTCTCTCTACATGTGCCCCCAAAACACGCTAGATTCCGTCCGATCGTCGTGAAGTGACTATCGTCGACACTGTAAATTGGATATGCTGTGCTATTTGAGACTTTTCTCAAATCCTGTTCGGATAACGCGGCACCGTGGGGTAAGTACAATATATGTTGTTCGATTGATGAGACTCGTTGAACTTCATGTTGTGGGCGGGGATTATCCATGCAGTTCGCATATCCTGTGTTGTCAAATATTTTCGACGGTTAAGGCCTTTGTAGACTGACACAGCTGAGTGTATGGTGTCGTAAAAAGATCAACATAAAATGAAACAAACATCCCAGTTGCATTTGTTCTGTCACGCATGGAGTCACAAAAGCAGCTTTGATTTCTTTGTTTTTGGCCCCAAAAATAGTACAATGCATTGTTAAAACCGCTGAGAAATTCTAATCTCTATAGAACACAAAATAAAAAAATAGAATGCGGCAATTTAGCCTCCACCAGCGTCCGGAAGTGCGCTTATGCAGGCTGCCACAGCTCACTGACTAGAAAACCCACAGCCCAGCGCAGTCGGGCAACACTGACGTACCTTCTCAAAACCAGGGACGCGCGCTGTAAATCGCTTCGTTCGAGACTGCCGCTGGAAAGGTCTATATGTACTGTGTTGAAAAAAGAGACAATAAAATATTTATTTATTTATTATCTATTATCAGTGCGTCATATTTTAACCGGACGACGCAGAAACTTCCTCCACCTACGGGGGCGACCTGCGGTGCCGAAAGCGTGCGATATGTGACGTCTTTGGTCCTGGGCTTACTACTGGTCAGAGCCGCTCAAAGCTTCTTTTCAGTCGAAATACAAAATATAAGTGGTGCGAACCGTTTCAGTTATTTATAAAAGTAGTTTTTGTTCAGTATTTTAAATCGGAAAAGAAACAAATGCAGTTTATAAAGTACAGAAACAAGAAATGCCCCGTCAACATACCCACCACCAAGCGGTGGAAAAGGCGGCGCATACTAGAAAGGTGTAGTGGGATCAGGCACCAACGAGCGGCGAGTGTAGAAAGGTCCCGGATGTACGCGGCGGCGCTGCGGTCGTATACAGGCTCGAGGATCCGACCGGTTCCGAGCGTTCCAAAACCTTCGACGAGAAGGTTTGGCTTGCGGTTTGGCCGTTTGGCGGTATGGCAGCGCGAAGTGGCTCCCGTTCTGAACTGATCTTTACCCCGTGTTTGCTGTCGTTTGTGGCCAATGAAGTGTCATGCCGAACTAGTGTTTAATCGTGCTGCAAGTGCAGTGCGAGCCGCCCTGGCTGCCCGCTTCATACAGCCTATCCAGAACATGCTTTAGTGGCACCTCTCGAGCTGTCGACTCGGAGTGCGGCAGCCATGAGCGCTCGCTGAGCTCACCACCTCTTCTCTAGTTCACGGCCACTCAAGCGACCAAGGACGTCATGAAGGAGGTTATTTTTTGCTTGTTTTTGTAATTTTAATTTGCCTATAACTTTGTAAAATAAAGCGAAATTCGAGGAAAGAAAAGTTTCATTAAGCTACTACGTTCAGTGCGCTCAGGTTCGGTGCAAATTAAAAACCAGTAAAAAACGTTCAGCCTTTCCACTCTTGTGAAGAAGGAAGAGCAGCGGAGCTGTAGCTTCTGTTCTCGGTGGTCGCTTTCCAGGCGAGCGATCTGCTCTTCTTTTGCAAGGGTATCTGAAGCACTCGACGCAGTAGAACTTTAGGCAATAGTGGCCTCGCGGCGGTTGCGGAACCATTCGCGCTGCTGCGCACATCGCCACTCGTTCCCCTCCCGCTCTTCTTCCTCCGAAGAAAGGTTGCCGCCATCTATGAGTGACGGCGGCAACTAGTTGTCTGGTTGCAGCCGTCGCTCAGAGATGGCGGTAGCTGTCCAGAGTTTGGTGTCATCATTTCTTTGCTGGTGGACACGATCCTGGCGAAACTAGCCCTTAACAGCTCCGCTGTAAACAGTCCTTGCAGGGCCCTCTAATATTCGCCAAGACGTCATGTTGCAAACTTTGCGACTCGGGAAAAATATTGCAAAAAATTAGTCTCATGAATATATCACCCCATGGTAGTGAATACATAACGTATCACTTCAAATCGCAAAAATTTGTGCCTAAAAACTAATCCTGAAACCCAGTTTAAAAAATTTGAGAAATGTTTACCCTAATCCCCAGCCACATAGTTTGCGTATCCGGTACTATGCGGGACAAAACAAGCGAGATATTTTCTACTTAGAATAAGTGAGAAAAAAATACAGAAACAGCAAAACAAGAATGAGTGACGGTTGCGATTCAAGCGTTAACACCTTCTGTAGTCACTGACAGGATGAAAAGGGCATGGACTATGCACGCGGGCATAGTCCACGGGCTTGCGGGTTTGAATCCCATCCTCGTCGCGAATGTTAACTGTGAAGTAATCAGGAGTACTCCAATACCCAACACACAACGAGTAGCTTTACTCCGGTCGCTTACAACTGCCGATTTTGATGGCGGCGTGACTGAATGTCCAACATGCGCTGGCATGGTACGCACACTATCCCATCAGTATCCCTGCCTCATCCATCAGTGACTGATGACTCGAAGCGACAATCACGACACGCGACGCATGCCTGAGCGCTCAGAGTGGAGGTCGCTTCGACTCATGTCGTCATGCTATCAATGCTGGGTTCTCGCAGAGACAGCATAGAAACAAACATCGTTTTCAGCAATTCATGCTTTAGCAGTGCTTTCGCCGTGTCACTCCTACGCACTGAGCTAGAAGAACTGGCTTCTATCGGCGCGCTCGGAAAATAGCTGCTGCGTAATCAGCGATTTTGCCGCTGCGGTCGTAAGACATTTATGCTAGTCTGCTTCCGTTGCAGCTGTACGAACACGACCTCATCCCTGCGTCCGCCATCTTGCCTGACCAGCGACTCTATAGTGTCAGCTGGAGTCGTGAATAGTGGCACGCGCAAAGCACTAGCGTTTAGCGTTTCGCCGCGAGCAAAAGCCCAAACGTCTCGCGCTTGCAACGCCACCAAGATGTAGTCACAATTTTTATTTCACACATGGGAAAAATAGATCTTGGTCCAGAGTAACATTTTAGATCTGTTTAAACGAGAGAATGCGACGCGAGCGATCGACCGGTCGTGTCCGCTTGCGTCACCTCGGCAAGAGAGGTCTCGTGCATTGGCCTTCGCACATCATACCCTCGCCGAGAAATGTCCGCATTGCAAGCATCAAGTTGCCGGTGATCGTTGCCAAACTGAGTGCAATGTCGTCCCGTATTGAAAATCGCAGTTGCGAGGATGCCGCCGACGTCGCACTCACGACGCCGCCAAAGCGGCCGCAGGTTCTGAGAGCCGCCATGTTTTAACTGTGCTCGTCTTGGCTGTAGCCAACTTTCATGACGAATCCTCCTTGAGATCGGAGGAGCGCAAAGACTCTTTGCGTACGCACGAAATTTCCGAGAAAATAGCGCACGCAAAGCGTAAAACGTGGTTAGCGTTCGGCGTATGCGTAGTGGCGACGACGCTATTCTTTGCGTACGCAAAGCTTTCGCGTGCGTTAGTTCCCGGTTATGTCTACTCTCCTCCGTACGCGCCGCGTTGTCAGCCCGTTCATACTCATCGCGGACGCTCGGTGCGTCGCGCAAATTACGCCCGCGTAAATTTCGCCATTTTCAGTTCTAATTG
The DNA here is from genome assembly GCA_037355805.1 of Ixodes ricinus. Taxonomy (NCBI): domain Eukaryota; kingdom Metazoa; phylum Arthropoda; class Arachnida; order Ixodida; family Ixodidae; genus Ixodes; species Ixodes ricinus. The sequence continues at coordinate 125,520 of JAZHYW010039450.1, read as the reverse complement.
ACGCCTCTTGTAAATTTAGCGGGGCGCAACGACAACTTCGTCGCGTCGGGTATTCTACCTTCGAGACCGTCCATTTGTACCGCGTCGGTGGTTCAGTGGTAGAATACTCGCCTGCCACGCGGGTGGCCCGGGTTCGATTCCCGGCCGACGCAAGTTTTTTTTTTTAATTTTATTAATCATTGTTATTATTCAATATTGATTGTTTTAATTAGTGTTTTTTGTTATAATACTGGCTCCAACCTGGTGGCCCGGATTCGATTCCCGGCCGACGCAAGTATTTTTTTTTAATATTTGTTGTTTTAATTAATGTTTTTATTTATTTTTTTATCTTTTTATTCGCGAAAGGCACCGCCACCAGAGCCTTCCCGAGTATCGCGTTCTTGTCTGTTTACACAGAACAATCGTAGTTGTATATCGCGCTACAATCAATATTTACGGCTCCGGTCTTTTGGGGTAGCCGATCTGTTTCCTCTCACCTAATCCAGTATTTTCCAATCGATGTTTGAATCCGATAACCTTCGTAAACGTATATTGAGTGAAGTCACTCACCACGCGTAAGTGACACAGTGACAACCCCGTCCGACACAAATCCCAAACAAAACTAATAAAGAAAAAAATGAGCATGCAATTTTTAGCAGCATTGCAGAGGCACCTGTGCCACTTGGGTTAGCTTCGTTCATATACGTGCCTCTACGCAAATTAAATTTGAGCATTAATTTGTGTGTTGTCAACTAAACATATTTTCTGAAAGAGCACTAAAAACTGAGCCTAGAGCAGCAAATAAATTCCTCAATAATATTTTAAATAAATTTTTATAGTAGAAGTATGATATAATCAAAACCAAAACTAACCTGCAACTTTACTGAACCGCCATCTTGTTGTGACATCAGAGGTTGTATAAACTACATCGGCAGCTTGAGCCTGTTTTACCCCCAAGCGTCGGAAGCAGACGGAAGGCTGTCGCGATCGTCCGTGCGAAATAATGGACTATGATTCATCGAGCTCGCCTTAGTCAAGCAATGACCAGCAAATGTTTTAAGATTTTCAGCATGAGATTTCAGACGATTCATTGTTCACATTCGATCCGCCGTCGTCGCCTCCGAGGGGACCTCCCGTGGATGCTGCATTTGTGATTCGCTGACATGTAGATCCAGATGCCGCTTCGAAGCAGAATGGCATGGAAGGATTTTATTTGCTAGCAAGGTGTGAACTGTTTTCTAGCACGACGCTAACGCTAGGAGCCAGCGTTCTGCATCGGATCACTCGGACCCACTTCCATCGTGGAGACTTCTTGGTCTGAAACCAATAAGATGACACTCTGCCGCATTTCTTGGTGCTGTTAATGCACCCTAAAGCCAATCACCCATTCCCCACCCTCCATCGCAAGCTGCAAATATATGTGACTCTGCAGCAAAATATTGATTGGGTGGTCTCTGACATGATATTAAAACGATCAAGTTTCGATTAATTTTCACCATGTTGAATAAACCTGAGACTGGGGCAGAAATGAACATATAAGTCGAAGCAACAGAGAAGGACAGGTGACGTTTTGTGATTGGGCAGGCAATGTTGGAAAATTGAGAAGAAACATTTCTGCAGTCCTGAATGAAGATGACTTAAAGAATGTAGCAAAAAGTATCACGAGTGCTACATATTCGACATTAAGTATCAAGTTCTTTCTCAAGGACCATAAACCTGAAATGCCTCTTCGTGCGGTCATTAATGAGAACGATACTTGGCAGAAAGTAGTTTCAAAGTTTCTCCAGCAAGGGTTCGACTATGCATGCTTGAAGAAATCATTGTCTCTGAGAAATTCAAATGAATTGATCGACATGTTGGAAAAGTATCATGGGCAGCAATGTTCGGTATTGTCCATGGATATTAAGGACCTTTATTACTCCCTAGAAAAGACTCGGTTGATGCAGAGAGTGAGAGAGGCATTGGAGTTGAATCTCGTAAAGTTCCAAGCAGGTTCAGGTATATCGGTAGAGAGTTTCCTAACGATCCTCGAGTTTTATCTGAAGTCGACAGTAGTCGAATACGAAGGAAGGAAGTACGTTCAAAAAGACGGTGTTTGTATAGGTTCGTCGGTCGCACCGATTTTAGCGGAAGTCTACTTAAACTCTTTGGATCGAGTAGTGCATAATAAACTGCAGGAGATGTCTCCGGGTATGGCGTTAGTAAGAAGATATGTGGACGACATCATAGTATGCACGGTAACGGATGATCTAACAGGCAGTCTGGAACGTGAGATAAGATCAGCGGCTCCGGAATTGAAGTTTACCACGGAAAAACCGGAAAGAGAGGTCCTAGAGTTCCTAGACTTACGTATTCATGTGAATCAAGGGTTATGTTGGGAATACGGAAAAGAAAATTCTAAACCGGTGTTGCCAAGGATTAGCTGTCATTCGAAGACCGTAAAAGCTGGGGTTGTAAAGTCGTTGGTCAGAAACGCGCTAGACAGATCGTGTGTTCATTTTATCACGGATTCGGTTGAAAGACAGTGCAAAAGGTTGATCAGTGTAGGGTATAATGACAGTTTTATCAAACGGCAGTTAGAAATGGTTATCAAAGGAAGGAGAGAAACGGAACAAGGTGAAAGGACCAGATTTGCTGTGATCCCATATTTTCATGAAATTTCTCACAACTTGAAGGCATGTGCGAAAAAGTTTAGAGTAGACACAGTCTTTAGCTCAGATTTTAAACTGAGTAGATTGACGCCATTTCAAACAGGTGCGAATAACTGCAAAAAGAACCATCGGGAAAAATCTGTAAATTGCGAGAATGGTGTTGTGTATGAGATACCACTGGAATGTGGGTTTAAGTATGTAGGCCAGACATCACGATGCATCAACGACAGATTAAGTGAACACAAAAGAAACGTGAAGAACAGTGCACCGAACTCAGAAATCGCAAAACATGTCCACGAATGTAACGACTGCACTGCGATTTGGTCGGAGACAGAAATCATTCACAAGGAGAGGAATGATGCAAAAAGATTAGTAAGAGAGACGGTGCGGATAAAATATCTCTAGGTAATTGTATAAGTCAGGCTTTGTTACAGTTCGGTAAAAATTCCAAAAAGATTTTTAAAAATATAATATATTTTTTTTATTTCTTTAGTATGGGATGTGTGTATTGAACAGCTTTGCCCCGTTCCAGGTTCAGTGTGTGTCATCCCTTCATTGCTAGCCATAAAGTTTTTTTTTTGATGGAGAGGGCATTGTTTTTCTTGTGAATCTTTGTTAGAATAGAATAGGTACTGATCCTTTTGTTAAATTTTGGGGAGATTGTAGAGTTATCTTTGTGAATCGGCATGAAGGCCGTCCATAGTACTACTTTGTGTATTGGAGGGTTTGGCGTTTGAACTGGTTAGAGGTTGCCCTTTGTGTTGGTGGTGGCTGATTGTGGGCTATATAAGGAGGCGGACTAAATAAACCTGGTAGCTGAGTTTGAGACGTCGTCCTGTCCTTTTCTGTTCCTTCGACTTATATGTTCATTTCTGCCCCAGTCTCAGGTTTATTCAACATGGTTAACATTCACCAGCTCGCCTGCACCCTTACTATATTACATATATTAATTTTCACACTATTCATTCTTCAGAAAGGAATCGAGGACTAAAATATTGAATTGCTTATCACCGCAGCTACATCACTTCGGAGTGAACAACTACCTGTTCTTGAATATTATTCACACCAATGAGCCATTGTGCAAGCGTTCCATTAAAGTTTGGTTGCATTGGCAATGGCATCGAAAAAGTGTCTTGAAGATGAGGGTGGTCGAGGAGAGGAGGTTAGCATGGGGTCTGAGGAACGCTGCTGGACAGCGATGAGCCTGTCAAAATTCGTAGTTCTCTATTATAATTTGAGCTAATGATTGCCTGCAGCCACATCCATGAAGTATAAAGGTTAAAGGGGCGGTGCAGCGATATTCAATTGGAATGTTTTTCACTTTACACAAGCTTACTGGCACTAGTGGGACTCAAGGATGCTCGCGACGCAACGCCCCTAGTCAAGAAACTTCTTCGTTGCGGTGTAATTTCAAGGACAAAAGTGATAGTTTTCATTCAATTTCTTCTTCGCAAAACTTGATGACGTAGCTGGGTGGTCGCAGTACCTCCCAGTGACGATATGCGCTCATGGATTGAACCCGGCATTGTGTGGGCCCTCGACTTGTGCTGGTGATAATCGATAGCTCAAAGCGTTCGGATATTGGCCCGTGTCCAATCGCTGCAATGACGACAATAGCCGAACCATAACAATGCCTGGAACTCAGCGCGTGTCCTGTGCCTTGCCAACCTCAGCGCTGTACTATGATCAACATAGGCGACATATAATCGGCTCCAGATCACGTGGCCGCTTGTTCTGGCTGCGAGTTGAGGGGTGAACGCTGCTCGTTGTTCTTTAATTTTTCTGCGACCTGATTGCATGTGGTGAAGAACAAACGGGTGTTTCACGGGTCATTAACGTCAGGGATCCGTTCCCAGCGATATTTGCACGAAGAAGACAACGGGTCGTTTTGGTTTCAGTTTTGTATCTCAAGAACTACTGCATGTTTTATTGTGAAATTTTATGTATTGAATGGATACACCTTTGGGATTAACTCTCTTCATGCTTTTTACTAAAGCATTTTTATATGTTTAGTAACTGAGGTGTCAAATCTTAAGCCGAGTTCCAGTTTTTAATGTACCTTTTCTCAACAACAAAAAATAGGATGCTCATTTAATTTGGCATATATCTTCCTCATGTTACGGGCTTTGAACTGAACCTAAGAAAAATAAGTTTGAACATACAGCATGCAAGAAAAAAACTATTGTTCATTTGAGTCATGAGCCATTAGAAGGAAACGTTTTATTTTAGTTTTTTTATCATTATAATGTAGTGAATTCTTAAAACGTTTAGGTTCAAACTGTTGGCAAGATATTTTACTATAAGCTGTAAAAGTTTTAGTGTAATCGGATAAGTAGTTTCTTAGTAAAGGTACATCAAATTTGCAAAAATTGCAAAAATATTGTTTTGAAAAAAAAAAAACAATTTTATGTCTTCGCAGAATAGTAAATAGCCAGGGAACGCGATTTTCGGCACCATATTTAAGTGGCTTGGGACGCTCGTTCGCTCTTGCCGCTTTCTGGTTTTGTTCCTTTGAATACATAATATTTTGTAACACTAAAACTGCAAAATCAATGATTTGGTTAATTGAGCAGAGTTGCCCTTAAAGGGCAACTTCTCTCAATTCCAGAAATTTCAGGTTTACATGTGATTCCATTCTCCAAAGCCTTACGTAGATCGGACTTGCGAAATGTGGAATATTATTTGTGTAATCTTAGTTCAAACACCAGCAGATACCGAAACTTTGGTTGCGACAGGCAACATTGGTCTCATGTTGTCATAGTCATGTCCACGTTACGTCAAACCACGTGGTCCGAAAGGTGTACATGATCCTCTATGTGACGGCGGGTGAACGTAGAGCAAAGCGCAAGTGTTGCCTGCTCCGCAATTTTCGGCAATGTAGTTTGCTACAACATCAAACGACATGTGCATCACTGCGGTCCCAGCTTGCGCTTCTTTCCAAAAAGATTATATTTTCAAACGCATATTTCGGAAGCATTTGTAGAAGGTGAGGAATACTAAGCAACACATGTATATGCACCAGCATGCCACAGCCAATTTCCAAAGAAACAAATGAACTCTAGCAGAGTCAACGGTGTAGTGCGTTTGCTTTTCCTCATGAGAATGGTGATGCAATAGAGCTTAGTTACAATAGCCATCGCACAGCCCCCAAAGCTCTGCTGTGTGAGGTAACGTGTCAAATTATCGTTCCCCTTACACGCCACAATAATCTGTCACCGAAAGTTTGGCAACAGCAAAGCTTTCGGCAGGAAGGGACCATCCACATTATGCGGACACACCGCAAAGAAAGTCATTATTGATATGCACCATAAGCTCGCACAAGGGGAGAACCTTTTTGGCGATGAAGCAGCCAGCTGTGCACGTGTTGATCAAAGCTGTGTACCGCACTCCTATATTTTTTTTTAAATGCCACAAAAGGTCTTGGAATATAGCTCGAACTGCGCATCCCCAGTTGGTGGGTTGGATTCTCGACGGAGGTGCCCGCAATTTGACGCGGGCTAATTGCCGTGTAACCGAGATCTCGGTTACGTGTCACAAGATCCCCAGGTGGTCCAAATTAATCATCAGGCTTTCGCTGGAACGTGCCAGATACCCTTTGTAGGTCTGGCACATAAACCTCCAAGTTCACATTTATTTTCCCGAAAATAGCTGAGTCTTCGCGCCTTGTCTCTACAGGCGCGAAGCATATATATTTGAACACTTAGAAACGCCCGGCGTGTAGTGCGACTGACACAGTGTTTGTTTGTCTGTGTATGTGTCTTCCCTTAAATGTGTATCTTTATGAAGCTGTACGGCAGACTACACTTTTGTTGTCAATAGAAAAATAGTCGGCGGAAATTAGGAATGCCATGATAAGTATGCTCCAATGCACATTCATTCGGTTTCACAGCACAACTGATATTTTCATGCACGTTTCTCTATTTAGCTGGTAACAGCAAATTAGTGTCATGAGCATAAGCAATCAAAACAGATCATTGTCCTGCGAGTTTGGCAACAACGGCTTCTCGGAGTTCCATTGGCACGGGATGTCCGTCCATACATTCAGATGCGCACTGTCGTGTGGAAGCTTGTGTAAGACAACTCCCGGGCTGGTCGACTGGTAGTTCGAGCAGGCAGCAACACAACATTGTGAGCCTATGGATCTTTCGCCAGGCATCGCAGCTAGGCATCGGAGATGCGGCTCGCGCTCGTATCGTAAACAAGGCATTGTTTTCAAACTACAACAGTGGCGAGGCGAAACAGACTGCTCCCAGCTCTCAGCTCTGAGCAGCGCGCAGGGCTGCACAAACTAGTGCATCCGTGTTACAGTGATCACGTGGACACCGTTGAACTAACACCGGGAGGAGAAGCTCATGACGTCATCGTTCTATTCCGCTCTGAGAAGTAAAAACCAAACAAAACGTGAGGATGACATAGACATGACTCTGACATGGTGGCTCAATGTTGGCTGCTCCAACTCCATGGTATCGACTGCGCTGTTGATTGCGCCTCACGTCGCACGCTAGAGTTAGCAGATTTCGGCGACTTAGCTTATTTGAAAGTTTGCTGGCCAGTTTATTAGATATATAGACGGAATTAGATCGTAATATTTGACATGTGGTCTTCCTAGATGATACTGAAGAGGGCTGCATAGTTTTTTCAATATCAAAGATGAAGCACAGTTGCCCTTTAAGTGATCGAGAAATTTGACGACGAACGAGAAGTAGGATAATAATTATTGTGACCAAGTGTCGTGACCGCATCATTGGTCCAGCGAGCTAACATCCAGTTCCGCAAAAAAGTAGACCATTTACCGAAGTCGACATTAGACCATGTATTGTAAACAAAACAAAAAAACTAGAAGTGGCAGGCATTAATATATATTTTTTTTGACACTCTGCAATTTTGTTGCTACACATGAGGGATGCGCGAGGTGTCAGGTGCGTGCAATTGTCTAATGTCTAATGAAACGGTGAGAGCGCTTATAATTTATACACGCTTTAACCTAAGCCCCCCTTTCAGTAATGCCGCATGATTGAATTGTCGGCCGTGTGTGTTAACGTGGGGGCAGGGGTTCCCCCCCCCTTCCCCCCGCTCTAATACACACTGACCGGCAATTCAATCATGCTGGCATTATTGAAAGTTACGAAGGGCCCGTCACTGTAGTGCGGCCGGCAAGAGTGAGGGGCCCGTCCTGTGTTTTATGTGGTGGGAACAGTGAGTATTAATAACTTGTAATTTACAAGCACATTAACCCATGCTTCGCGGTCCTGTCCCTGTCCCTGTCCCTACACGTAAATATAGCGTCTGTGACCTAATAATACATAAAAAGTGAAAAAAATATCGTCCAGAACGCGATTTGAACTGTAGACCCTCAGCTCGTGAAGCCGACGCTGTACCTCAGCGCCACGAAGCCCTTCCGGAATGGGGTATCCATTGGACATCTGTATCGGTTGCTGTTGCCCCATCACCGTAGTGCAGTTTCTAAAGTGAGGGGCCCCGTCACCGTAGTCAGTTCCTTTTGGTATATACCATTAAACCACACAAAGTGAGCCTGATTCACTTTTATCAAAATCGGGAAAACCGAAAAACTCCCGAATTGGAGCTTACTTAAAAAAGAAAAAAACCTAAGCTTTGTGTATGTCAAGAAATCTTGGTGTACATTTTTTTTTTTTTGCGTTATCCCAGAGGTAGTTTTTTTCTTTGGGAGGCTATTACTTAGTTTTCTTGTTGATACCAGGACGCTTTGCAAGTACCTGTGGGTACATTTTCTGGAGGTTGGGGAATCTCATGTTAGTGTACCCCTTCAATATAAGCCCCGATTAACGGCAATTTTTTTAGTTCGACACCGTAAATAGACATGGAAGAAAACATTTACGCCCCAAATTTGAAGAAAAATGAGCCCTGAAAGTATGGAACCCTAGTTGTAAACAGTATGCGCCATAGACGACGAAACACTTTTCTAAAGAGTGGTATGTGTTTGTTTCAGGACCCAGAAGGGGAGTGTGAGTCCCTCTGCCACTTCTTGGGCCTGACCGGCAGGGAAGGGGCCCAGCAGGGGCAGTCGGGCCTGGCCACCAGCTGCCTCTCCTGGGCCACCTCGAGCCCCACATCCTCCTGCGCACCTGGTGCCAGGACTATGGCAACTTCGTCGGCAAGTCTCCAATTGCCGCCAGGGTGGGTGGTCTCCTGCCTCAACGCTTGGGAGCAAAGAGAACCATGTTTGTTTCTCGGCGCAATCATGAACTATGCTCAGTCTCCACCCAAAAGTGTGCTAGCAGTCGGATCTGGATGTCAAAAGTTCAAAACTTACCGTTACTTGGTGCAAAAGAAAAGTTTTCTGAAATGTTAAATAAGAAAGTGGTATCCAATCTGGCCTGCTAATACGTGGATTTAAATGGTGTCTGCAACCGAAAATGGGCCTCAATTTCTCATTGAATAGTTTCAAAAATCGCTTATGCCGTAACTTTTTATCGGATTGCGGCAAGTTCTCAAACCCTGACCGCCAACACTACATTTGGGCAGAGATTGAGCGTTTGACGATACATAGTTTATATTTGCAGTAAGAAAAACATGGTTCCTATAGGCACCCGTTATGTAGAACGATGAAGTTTTATGTGCTGCAGAAGGTTATTATACATTCTGTATTCCAAATGGAACCAGCTCTCTTTGTATAAATTTCAACAAATCGGCTTTGCAAGTCTCGAAGGCCTAATTTACCAAATAAAGTGCAGCTAGATGGTGCATAATTTGTTTTGCAAAAGTTTCCATGGAAGATGGCAAGTTTGAAGTAGGAACCAATATCTTTTCTGTGGGTGATGGAGGCATGTGAGGTAAGATAAAGCTTCCCGAGCAAAAATGAGTCCACTTCCAGCTGGATTATGGAACTGGTCCCAGCTGGAAATGAGACAGTCCAGTTGGAATCCAGCTGGACTGTCCCATTTCCAGCTGGGACCAGTTCCATAATCCAGCTGGAAGTGGGCTGACTTTCGCCTAGGAGGTGAGAAAAAGCTATCTTCTTTGTAATTCCTCCAAGCTTGGAGAGTATGAAAATAGATAAATGAATTTCTGTCAAATTAAATTTCCTAGGTTCTTTGCTTGAAGGTGTTGAGAGACATGAAGACGTGACTGGATTTACCTTACCAAGAGGAAGGTTTGTTTTGGCTTGTAAAGTTTGATTCATGTAATATTGCCCTTAGATACATAAGAAGATTAAAAAGCGAGTGCACTACAGATGTGCGCCATTCTGGTAAATTACTGCATACTAGCTTGCTGTACTAATTTCGTTGATTTATTTAAAGGGGGTTTGATTCATTAGCCGATGCGGTGCTGCATCGAGGCCTGCGTTATCTTCATTAACTCTAGATTAAGTATGCATATAATAACCTAGCTAGGGAATAAGTAGCTCTGTGTGCATATGATTTGATAGGTACAGGAAATAAGGCAATACAAGAGAGAAATAAGGCAATACCACATGGTACGTCACATCAGCTGCTGCTTAGTGCAAACCCTCTGCAGCACACATTTTGCATCATTGAATCTGATTTTCTCGGCAAGAGCAAGTAACATATGAGCCACGTGTAAACGCCTGTCGCAACAACCTTTGGCAGTATGCTAGTGGTGTCGTCAAAATCGGGAGGTTGCAACTACCTCACTGGAAATTGTCATTGGATCTGGTCAACTCTCTGCTATAACCTGTTGAAACATAAGAAGAGGAACCCCTCCCCAAATGCTCTCTTCTTGCCACAGTTGGTGGTTTCCTCCTCTCCACTTGCCTTCCCCCAGCGTTTGCTCTGCTAAACTGGAAAGGGTAGATGGCTTTGTGGAAGGAGCTGGCCCCGATATTCTTAGCACGCAACAGACTGTATGGTGATGGTCCCGACGGGCACCGTTACTATGTTGCGTCTCTCAGGGCCTGGTGGAGTGCCGCTGGCGCTGGGCACAGCCCCGCCTGCTGCTGCTCCCCGGCCGCTACGACCAGCTGTTCCAGTACTACCACAGCCGGGCGTGCCGGCTGTGCCACAGCGTGCCCAAGGACCCCTCCGTCTGCCTGGTGTGCGGCACCCTCGTCTGCCTGAGGGAGAACTGCTGCCGGCAGCAGGCCTACTACGAGGCCGTCCACGTGCGTAGCCTGCAGGCGCCCACCGCCGTTTTCTGCCCAGTTTCACCTTACGAGTGCCTCAACAGGTGCTGTGAGCATCCGATGCGGTGCAGCTTTGTACTATCTGTGAGAAAACATGGTACCACGTGGTGGATAAAGCTTGACATGAACACTACAAAGCTTGACACCTTTGTAGTGTTCCTTGTGTCATTATCATCTCGAAAGTAAAGCTTTCATCCTCTGCTGAATTATGACCTGCAAAGATGCTAGACTACTATCTAGATGTACAGTGTCTAGCAGGTACACCTTTTGCCCTTTTTACTTTTATTTCTTTCATGAATTTTGCACTAATGCATTGAGGCTTTCCGCCCCTGGGTTGGTCCTACGCACGATGCTCCACAGGTGGAGCAGACGATACTCCGTCCCAGTATAACGTGCGGAATTGCGTGTCGTTTGAACGGTGCAGCACTCTATCAACTGTGGAGCGGGCACGGCCATCTTCTTGGCAGTAAACTCGTCCACCATCATCGTGATTCGTGGCAAGAGGGCCTGCCTCTGGGGCTCCGTCTACCTGGACAGCTTCGGAGAAGAGGACAGGGACCTCAAGTAAGTCGATTTGTGAAGAAGTCTTTTCTTTTTTTTGTTCCATCCAGGAGACGGGTTTTCTCGATTCCACATGGCACATCTTCTATGGACTGGCAGGTCTCTTATAATGTAGTTAGTGTTGCTAATGTGAGTTCATCTAGTAGTAGGGTGACTAGACATCCCATTTTGGCCAGGACAGTCCAGTGTTAAAAATTCATTTCAACCATTATGTCATTTTGTCTAAGTACAGCCCGCTTTACGGGAACTTGCTTGCGACATCACTGCCAGGGGAGTAGAAGAAATTAAAAATAATGATTCCTCGTGACGATGTTTTGTCTGCACAGATGCATATACAAAGCACTTATCTATATTACTATATTTGGCATGCTTAGGCTTTATAGAATGAGTGAGAAAGGTGCTTGTGTACTCAACTACTCAAACAAAAACCCAGAAACGTGTGCATTTTCACGGTGAACTGAATACTATCAGAGCTTTTTTCTTTCTGTCTCGCTTTGCCCCCCCCCCCCCTTTCCTTTCCCTCCCACACACTTCCCCTTGATGTCCCGTTTTCAACTCTGAGCAGTGTGGCCACCCTATCTAGTCGTAGTTTTCTACAAGCTTGTTGCAACAGACCTTTAATTTGGTTTGCTCTACTTAAGGGATAGAATGCTGACACTGTTGCGATGAAGTTTGATTAACATTGTGCAGCTTTTAAATTGCTATTTACATTTCTGTAAATGAGAGCCTGACAGCCAAAATGCATCCGTGATGCATCTAGCGATTTATGTGGTATTTCTTTTATTTTATTTTTACGAAGGTGTAACATTTGAGGACAGAGCCCATAATTTTGTCTTCTCTTGAAGACCCTTTGGTAGAGCTGTCGTTTGGAAGGAATGCAGTCTTCTATTGCACACGGAGATGCTTTGTGGCATTGAGTGGAGCGTATGCTTTGTCGCAGGCGTGGCAAGCCGCTCTACCTGAGCTTTGAACGGTACCAGCTTCTGCAGGAGCAATGGACAACGCATGCATTCGACCACACCTCCAAGCGCTGGGTGTGGCACAAGGACAACCTGTGATGCTTCCTCCTCTGCTTCCCCTCTCACCCCTTGACGCCCCACAGCTCCCCTAGGTTTGTTGTTTCGCAGAATGCTACTGCCTATATACATATGTACAGGAGGCGCACGTTACATAGGATCTTTCCCAGAGAGGACAGCTCTAGGCTGACACAAGAAGCAAGGAAGAAATGGCTGCTTGTTTGCATTAAAGAAGGGAAAATTCTGGACTCTTGCCTGTGTGTTTTTATTGTTTATTTAGCGTGGATTTATTTAGCGATATACCCTCAAAATTGGAGGTGTTATTGATGGGAGTTTGTTACATAGAGTGCAATAAACATGAAACCACAGCAACTAGAGAAGTGTACTTTGTTTCACGTTAAGTCCAACCTCAGTCGACGCCACAATCCAATGGGGCAAATTAAGCAGCACCTAAAGTACATTAACACAGCAGTCGTCTTTGTGCATTTGATGTCGCCAGCTATACCAATCGTGCACACAAAAGAAAGTGCAGGATCATGCCACATTCACTTGCATGGTTTGCCTAAGGGCTGTCCAAACAGGACACTTCATGAATGTGCAAAGCGACACATCTCCACCATATAAAGCGTAACAATCCGCTTCCCTCCAATTCTTTGCCGGGTGGAAAGCTTCACTTTGTCAACATCCACTTGTGTCCTCCAAAGAGGCCTAGAGCATGCTGATCACATGGGTCCGGACAGCCACTGACATGCTCTGTTGGCTGTCAGTCAATCGCTCGAGGCCTCTGCTGCTGTTCGAGTCTCGAAAACGGGAAAGGGAAGGATACGAGGGCACGGCAGAACAGATGGACAGGCAACGGGCACACCATTAGCAGGTGGTGCGTGACGTCGAGTCTGTCGAGCTCCGAGGTCACAGAAAAGCGGAGGAGGTGATGTACGGTTACCAACTCTTCAATGAATGAAGTCAGGACGGGGGGGTGCAGCGCGAGGGCGGAGAAGAGAGATACAAAGGGGGTTTATACAAATGATGATGATAACAGGCACCCGCCGGATTTTTCGGCTTGCCATTGCTCTTGCATGTTAAAGTCGCTAAAGCCTTTCAGCCAACGCTAGACACCGCAGCATTGCTTCGTGCGATTTGTGTGAACTTCGTGTTTTGCAGCGTGGTGCATTGTTGGGCATACGTTGGATGACATAAGACTTCTAGCTGGACCGTCTGGACCTAATCCGGGACATATAGCTATCCCGACTGGGATGATCCCGGACTCGGGACACTTTATGAAAAGTCAGGACAGTCGCGCAAAATCCGGGACGGTTGGTAACCCTAAGGCAAGGAGGAAAGCCGAGATGTTTGCCTGGTGGATGTCCAAACGGAAGACGGATTGCTGGACTTCAACTTTCACTTCATATGGTGGAGAAGTATCGCTTCACGCGTTCTGAAGTATCCTGTTTGGACACCCCTTTAGCCAGCGATATACTCCGTTTCACGATAACTTGTGAACTGTGTAGGCTACGTCGAGACCCCTGCGACCCAATGAGAGTATTGGAGCTAGGCACGTGACACCACGTCACAGGAGCGTTTGTGTCCCTGCGCCAAATGCAAGGCCCGGAGGAACCGGCTGTTGTTTGCTGCAAAACCAACCAACTTCAGATGAACATCCACCGCCGCAACATTGCTGTCCGCTAGAGTAGGGAGCTTTTCGGGAACAGTTCATGAGAACCATATGCTCAATTTACCTGCAAATCTGTGGTGGTGCTAATGCCTGTAGGAAATCGTATACCGCCGCCAATTTGCCATTTCCCACGTAGTCCAACAACAACACAAGTCCAGCCGGGTTCTTTCATGGGAGCGGGATTTTGCTCCCCTTTATTGGTACATAAAACACAACTCTCAAAAACACTCAATGTAACATACAAAGACACGCGACATCACACTAATATTCACACTCGCCCGTAAAGTCAGAGTTAAACACAAAGAGGGCCCCCAGGCCTCGTGTCCCGCGATTACCCTAGATCCGGTCGCACACACTTGCCTGGTCTTGGTGCCGTCCGGAGTCCTGAGAGCCTTTTGCCTCCCGGTCCCCCCGACTATCTCGATCAATGGGCGAGGAGGTTTCTCTTCGCCTGCCCTGGGCGCCTGCAGCGCCATCCAGTGGCTAGGTGAGAAAGCGGCACGTCGGGAGCCAAATTCGAAATCCCAATCGACCCCGCGGCGACACGACCATGTGATCGTGTCTGAGGCGAAGCAACTGCATAGCCGCCTCGCGGCCACGATGCCAAAGTGGTTTGATGGGCGCCCTCGTGAATGCACAGAGCGCCATATGCCATGGCAGGGGCGGATTTAGAGGGGGTCCGGATGTCTGACCCCCCCCCCCCCCCTTGATTTCTGCATGTAAAAATTTTAGGGGCGTAAAACGAAGGAGAGGGGGAGGGGTTCCTAAAGATATGGTACGCTGACCAACACCTGACCCCCCCTCAGGAAATTCCTGCATCCGCCCTGTGCCATGGCGACATTTTGAGCGGAAGCAGTTAATTATGGGTCTGCGATCGTTGAAACATTGTTCAAAAGCCACGTTCTTGGAAAAGGGTTGATCCAAATTAAGCATTGTTGAAGAGTAACGTGTCCTCGTCTTTCTTACTTGTCGTGTAGCATAGTGTCGATAGAGATGTCACGTGGGTTCAGTTGCCGTTAAAAGAAAAAGAAGGCTAGAACCACTTTTTGAGCGGACAGTACTGTTGCTGTGGCCTTTAATAACGAGGCTTCCGTGGCCTCGACCCTGGAGTGCTGTCACGTGTTTTGCTACGATGCTCTCATTGGGTCACGGGGGCCGCAGCGTCGACAGTTTGCCAAGTTATTGTGAAACAGTATAGCTAGCGCACAGTGCCATGTCATGGCACTTTTGGCGCTGCTTGATTGCCTCAGTCAAATCATAGCATTGGCTGCGGTCGAACGTAATGTGAAAAGGGGCTCCTTATAGCACAAAACATTATTGTTAACAGTTCGAGCTACAGGTGCTCATCCTACATCTAAGAAAGGCGGAAAGTACTGAATGTCTCAAGAAGCCCTTGGGAAACACCAATTTGTATGTGTACCAAAAAAATTATAAAAATTTGGTGGGGTTTTTTTGCAAAACAAAAGTAGTAATACATTGTTGAACGCTTATTCTCCACCCAAATGTAGCACTAGCGGTCCAAGCCAAATGCCAAAGTTTCAGCACTAACCGTTCTTTAAAAGTTGGTGATTTTCTGAAATAATTAATACAGCGTCTAGCGTTACGTCTGATGCAACTTTACCCCAAGGTCCGACGTCCGACATAACCCAATATGAAAATTAAAGTATCACGTCCTGACAGTAACCTCGAAGTAGAAATTAAAGTTTTGTCCAACCGAACTCGCAATAAAGAGTGAAGTTATGTCCACAAACCCGAAATAAAAGTTAAAGTCACGTCCTGTGGAACCTACGCTACCTATGCGTATGTTTCGCTTACAGCCGATACATGACGTAAATACAAAACTATTGTCAACTATTACTGCGTTACGTCCGATGCAGCATTCTTGAATCGGTTAAAATCTCAACTCCATCTGTACCTTTAGCTTTTTTGAGAGGGCTGGAATGTGTTCCTCGCACGTCGAGGCTGCTGAAGTTGGGTGGGTTAGATGCCCGTCACATAGATTTTTGTAGCGTTAGCTACACTGGCCGAGGATGAGCAGTTTTGCGTGGCTCTCATAATGAGCCGTACTCCGTGCTGTGCAAGCGCGAGGAGCAGTGACGTCACACGGCGCACAGCTGGTGGGGCGGAGCCGCTGTGCCGCGGGCTCGGCTGCCACCGCGCGCCTCGCCAATCTGCGCAAGCGCAAGGAGCAGTGACGTCACAGGGCGCAGCTGGCGTGCCGGAGCCGCCGCTGCGGGCTCTACCGCCACCACGCGCGCCTCCCCGGCCTTCGCATTCCAGAGGACTGACGTCATAGCGGCAGCGGACGCACTGGCGCCGCCGCGTGCACAGCTGTGTGCCTCCGTTGCACAATAGCCAAGTCTGACGCTGCACCGGAGCTGCTTGATAGCGCCTCTCATTTTGTGCGCATAAGGTCACGCTACGTATATCCTGGCATAGCCAAGCTAAGCCACCGCAATTCTTTTCTTTCTCTTTTTCCCCTCCTTTAAGACAATTTTTTGCATTCTTTTTCGATATCAAAACCCTTCTTGCTATCTGTGCCGCGTTTTTTACATCTGCTTGTTGCCCTTGCTGGCTTGGGCTGAGAGCAGGGTTGATATGGCTAAAGGCCGAGGGTCTATTGCCATTCTCACACCTGGGCGGCACCCTAAAGACAGCTCTTTATTTAAGACTCCCTGGAAGAAAACACTGCCAAAGCTAGTGGTACGTGAAGATTGTGCCAGTTTTCAACAAGTCTACAGGAAACCCTGCTGCTGTAGACAGCATGTTCGTATCACATTCCCATTCTATCTCCCTTAATAATTGCTTCGAACATCCGCGATTCTCGGAAAGCGTCGCAAGAAATCATCTTAAGGAGAAAAACAAATTGTCTTAAAGAAAGGAAGAACACAAGAAAGAAAAAAAATAATGTGACGGGCATCTGTACCTGGAGGTACAGACGGAGTCGCGAGTTTAACCAATTAACGAATGCTGCATCGGACGTAATGTAATAATAAGTCACGATATGTTTGTGTTTACGTCATATATCGGCCGTAAAGCATATTATTCGATAAGGCTGCGTAGGACACAGGACGTAACTTTAACTTTTAGTTCCGTCGGACATAACTTTCATTTTCATTTCGAGTTCCGTCAGACGTAACTCGAAACCTTGGGGTAAAGTTACGTCGGACGTAACTTTAGTTTTTATTTCAAGTTCCCTCCGACGTAACTTTAATTTTCACATTGGGTTACGTTGGGCGTAACTCGAAACCTTGAGGCAAAGTTACGTCGGACTTAAGTCTAATTTTTATTTTGGGTTCCTTCGGACGTAACGCTGTGAATATTTAGTGGGAAAATGGGACCCATTTCTCACTTTTCGGTAACTGAAGCTTTGTTGGCTGCCATTTTTCTATTCAAAATTTCAGAAAACCACGTGTAACCTTGAATAAAACAATGGTTAGTGCTAAAAATTTGGCATCTGGTTCGGACTGGTAGCGCTACATTTGGGCAGAGAATGAGCCTTCGGCGATGCATAGTTAATTTTTGCGGTTAAAAGCGCCTGCAAGCTGTTGTTGTTGGTTGTTTTTTTTTTTTTTTTTTGGGGGGGGGGAATTTTGTACATTTTTAAAGGGGCCCTGCAAGGACTTTTTACTGGTTTTTAATTGGCACCGAACCTGAGCGCACTGAACGTAGTTAGTTAGTGAAACTTTTCTCCAATTTCGCTTTATTTTAAAAGTTAAAGGCAAATTAAAATTACAAAAACAAGCCAAAAATAACCTCCTTCATGACGTCCGTGGTTGCTTGAGCGGCCTAGAACTAGAGGTTGGGTAGTGAACTCGGCGAGTGCTCACGGCTGCCGCACTCCGTGTTGACGGCTCGAGAGGGCGCCACTATAACACGTTCTGGATAGGCTGTATGAAGCAGGCAGCCAGGGCAACTCGCATTGCATTTGCTGCACGATTAAGCACTAATTCCGCTTGACACTTCATTGGCCACAAACGACAGCAAACACAGGGTAAAGATCAGTTCAGAGCGGGAGCCGCTTCACGCTGCCATGCCGCCAAACGGCCAAACTGCAAGCCTTCTTGCCATAGGCCTTGGGAACGTTCGGAGCCGGCCGGACCCTCGACTCCATTCAACCGCAGCGCCGCCGTGTACATCCGAGACCTTTCTACGCTTGCCGCTCGTTGGTGCCTGATCCCATATTACATCTTTCTAGTTTTCAAGTATGCGCCGCCTTTTTCACCGCTTGGTGGTGGGCAACGTTACTAAAACCCTCAGTTGGGAAACTCGCCCTTGAAACCTTGGCCGCTGGCGTCCACCGAGACCGAGCTAAATACGATAACAGCGCCACCCTTTAGCGACGAATTGAAACATAAAAGTTGCTTTACATAGCTACTGCGAGATGGCGCCACCGGCCCTTGCCCGACTCGGCGTGCAGCCGTGCAGTTCCCGGAGTTGACGCTGCGGGAGAAATGGCGGCGTTGCGATCGCCATTAGCTCGGTTCTTGAGTACGGATCGGAGCCACTTTTTCACTTTTTAAAGCAGGCTCTATGGCAGTTTCCCAACTGAGGGGTTCTAGTAACGTAGGTGGTGGGTATGTCGATGGGTCATTTCTTGTTTCCTTACTTTATAAACTGCATTTGTTTCTTTTCCGATCTAAAAGACTGAAGAAAAAACTACTTTTATAAATAATTGAAACGGTTTGCTCTACTTATATTTAGTATTTCGACTGAAAAAAAGCTTTTAGTGGCTCTGACCAGTGGTAAGCCCAGGACCAAAGACTTCATTCACATTTCGCGCTTTCGGCACAGCGCGTCGCCCCCGTCGGTCTCTCCTTGCCCGCTGGCTTTCCCAAACCGCCCAAACCCCAACAGACTTCGAAACCGCGAAAAAGGTGGCATCTCGGCGTCAGGTACTGACAGGTCAGTATTTACTTGCATGAAAACTTTTTTTTTTGTATCCGGATGGCCTCCCCCAAATGAGCGTCGCAATCGCAAGCGCGGTACTCAGAAAGATGGAGCAAGCAAAGCAAGAAAGCCCAGAAATCTTATATTCATTTATGTGTAGTTAGGTGCCGCTCTAGATGGCGCTAGTTACCTAAAACTTAAAAAAATGGGTTTTGTTTTTATTTGTTATTTCTCCATTCATTCATGGTCCGTATCATCATCATCCGCCTCCTGCCATACCTTTTCGAGCAAAAATGGCTGCCACCACGAAGCGAAAACGTCTCGGCGTGAGTAAAAACCGCAAGAAAACGTGGGTGAAACACTCCGACATCAAAGACATCGA
Source organism: Ixodes ricinus (assembly GCA_037355805.1). Classification (NCBI taxonomy): domain Eukaryota; kingdom Metazoa; phylum Arthropoda; class Arachnida; order Ixodida; family Ixodidae; genus Ixodes; species Ixodes ricinus. Next base: position 106,247 of record JAZHYW010039450.1, on the reverse strand, counting down.
AGGTTTCCTCGAGGACCAACGCTTGGACGAGCGTCTGGGCGGCGCGGTCTCCACAAAGCCCGACGAGGAGCTGTTCTACGTGGACAAGTCGCCGGCTGCGCCCAAACCAAAACGTGCGGTCCAGTCAAAGCGAGAGAGGCGCAATCGTAAGCTCACGTGTTACCTGAACCTCGAACCGAGCTCCAAAGTTGCTCCGCCGACCAAGCCGCGAAGAGTCCGCGACCCCGAAGAACGAAAACCGGCAGCCGTGCGGCGCGATCCAACAGCAGCGTCTGGCCAAGCGCCACGAACAGGCTGTCACACAGCGCCTCCGGAGTGTCGCGCGCAAGGCCAAGCAAGCCAACGGTCACTCTGATTTCACGGGGCTCAGAGACATCTGGGCCGATGAAGAGAAGAAGGCGGACTCTGGCCTCGACCCCGAGCTCGAGACCTACATCGCCGAGTACACGAAGGAACGGCGGCCGAACATCCCGGCGCACCGCTACCAGAAGCCCTCCCTGCTTCCAGCGGTCCAGCCTCCCCACCCTGGAGCGTCGTACAACCCGGCCCCCGATGCCCATCAGGAACTGCTCCACGAGGCTTTTCTGATCGAACAGAAGCGGCTGAAAGAGGAGCAGCACATCGATCGGGTTCTGACGAAGATGCTTCCGACGCGGGAGACTATGCCCACCGAGGAAGACATGATCGCCGAGATGTCGCAGGGACTCTACGACGACCCTTCCTCCGACGAAGCGGAGGGCGACGAAGGTGCACGTAACGATGGAGCTCGGAGCGGTCAGGCGAACCTGCCGGTGCGCGCGGAAGACCGCAAAACGAAACAGAAGCGTCGACGTGAGCTCGAACAGAAGCGCATTCAGAGCGCAGCCAAGGTGCGTAAAACGGAGCGCGTTCTCGCCAACCAGGTCTACCGGATCCCGACTATCAAGGCGCAGCTCAGGCGTGAGGCCGAGATTTCGGAGGAGCGCCAGAAGCGTCGGCAGGAGCGCGAGGATGACAAGCTGTACCAGGCGAACCGGCTGAGCAAGTTCAAGTTCGAAGAACCGGACATGGAGCTCAAGCTGCCCGACGAGCTGACCGAATCGCTGCGGCAGCTGAAGCCTGAGTGCAACGTGCTCGAGGACCGGTACAAGAGTCTGCAGAAGCGCAACGTCATTGAGACCCGTAAGCGGCAGAAGAAAGTGCGCAAGTACAAGCCGAAGAAGGCGCTTAAGCGGGAACATCGACTCTTCAAAGAGGCCGAAGAGAAGAAGTGGAGGGAGAGGATCCAATAAAGACTGCTGGCGCAAGAGCGAATGCCCATTCTTCGACAACTTCCCCTTTTGCTGAAGTCAACTTTGGTGATGGTATGTCCACATCACAAAGCTCGAGATGCAAATTCTTGCCCAGCAAAGTACTCTATGAGGTAGGGTAATAGTAGAGTAAATAAAGGCAAGCGCATAGAACATGGACAAAGGTGAACAAACTGCAGTGCTGACTTGCAACAGATCTTTATGTAAAAATTAACCTTCTGCACCATTCGTTCTACTGTGATCTACCAGCTAGGCCAGTTGTAACATTATGCGGAGAGCAAGTCGTCTGCTTTCTGTGCAGGGGTTGCGGCGACGTCAGAACGGCGACGAGTTCTGATTGGCTTTGGTTGGAAAAATAATGGGTAGACTTCAAGGCATCTATCATTCAGGTCTGCCCACTGTTCTTTTTCTTTTTGTGTGGCGTGAGCCACACTGGCCAAGGTTGAGCAGCTTCGCGTGGCTCTCATAATGAGTCGTGCTCCGCGCTGCACAAGCGCGAGGAGCAGTGATGTCACACGGCGCACAGCTGGCGGGGCGGAGCCGCCGCCGCCGCAGCCCGCCACCACCGCCGCAGGCTCCGCCACCACCACGCTCGCCTCGCCTGGTCTGCGCAAGCGCAAGGAGCAGTGACGTCACACGGCGCACAGCTGGCGTGCCAGAGCCGCCACCGCCACAGGCTCCGTGCCACCGGGCGCGCCTCGTTGGTCTTCGCATTCGAGTCGTCATAGCCGTGGCAGACGCACTGGCGCCGCCGCGTGCACAGCTGTGTGCCTCTGTTACAGTGTACTAGAATACACGCAGTAGCCAAGTCTGACGCTGCACCAAAGCTGCTTGATAGCACCTCTCATTTTGTGCGCATGAGCTCACGCTATGTATATACAGGCATAGCTGAGCTAAGCCACCGCAATTTTTTTTAATCGGCCAATAAGAGGTTGGCACTCCGACATCATCACGACCCCTGTGCAAAAAGCAGATCGAACTTGCGCTCCGCATGCTCTGGCGACTCTGCTCACCAGAGCATTAGGAGCTATGTGCTTGTTGAACCGGTCCGTTTCGCACCACACAATCGCACTGTATGCATACTTGCAAGCATAAGTTGGATAGGGCGATAAAAGGCAGGCAATTGATATTGGTTCGGTGAACATGTAGCTTCCACTGCCCTGTGAACTTGGTGATGGAGCACTAGTCCTGCTGTGTTTCCTAGCCGCAAATCGCATAAATTTGAGAAATCTGTATACACCACCACAATAGTTGGGCCTACTTCCATGGATACTCCCAATCTGCAAAATCCAATCTGTTGGACCTGAATAACTTTTTATATCAGCCATATATGTATGGACTACCCTCAGAATAGGGCATTATACCATCTTAGTAAAGACCTTGGCCAGACCAGCTGCACTCATGCTTTTTGTGAGGTGATAAACAAGCTGTCTCGCAGGTCGACCTGCGAAGACGCCAGTGTAATTTCTCTCTGGCTGAAGCTGCAAACAAGTTAAAGTCAGTAGAAAAGCTGCAAAATGGCAAGTTCACACCGGCATTCTGGGAGTGTATGAGCTAGTGGTGTAACCAGAGGGTATGTTGAGGGGCCAAAACACCCTCTCCCCAAATGTTCTTGCTATCCCCATTCTTTGGCATGAAATTGATTATTCTGTTTCAGTAAGAACTCTGGACTTCAAAATAATTTTGACGTGGAGGAGTTGTAACACAGGGTATACATGCATAGTTTACGAAGACACTCCTTTCCCCACATCCTACACCAGACAGCACAACCCGTTTCTCAGACGGGTCATTTTTTCCAAGCCTCGGACAGACTGTGCACTCCTCAGAAATTTGTTGATGTGGCCCTCACGTTGGATTAATGTTATTTGAAATTATTTTGACCGTCGCAAGGAAACTGCATAGCAAAGTTGTGCTCCAATTGTGTGACAACGTACCAGTGGATATTGTACCTGGAAATTTCTAGCTATGCCACTGGTATAATCAAAAATACCAGTCGTAGCAATCTTTTTTTTTTATTTCAGAAACATATGTACAAGTTGCTTCACGTGTTCATGCTTAAAGGCATGCATGCACAATACATGAACATGTTAAGGAACTAGTTTTAAAAGTCGGAACCATGACTATGAGAAAAAGGAAAAGGCAAGCACTGTCCCAAAAATGTGCAAATGCTTACAAATTTGCCGAAACAATACCGTGCTCCGGGGCTGCCTCCAGACCATGAATTATTGCATCCCTGGAGATAATTCGGCTTGCAAACGCTGACTGCGAGGTGCATGTCTACATACCAAGATGTGCATTCATGAGCATTCAATGTGCAGTTGAGAGCTTATTTGCTTTCAGAGGTGAGCAACCCGGTATCCAGAAGCTTTGGTGGCATGACTGGCTTTGAAGCAACCACGGCGTCTAGCCGAAGTCATGGCTTCCACGCCCACTTGGGAGCCTCAAAGGGCCCCGATACCTCTTCCTACGTCGTTTCCTCATCTTCGGAACTTACTTCGCTGTGCAGGAAAACTGTCTGAGCATCCCTTAGCTGGTTGAAATGAACATACAGTCAGGTGCAGTCTTTGGTCAACTACCCACAAAGAAAAAAATTAAATGCAATCTAATTTCATTCATTGGTCCTCAGAGCGTATGTCCAAAGGAAAATAGTTGGCCCACCTAGACATCTAAACACGGATACAGAACTTAAAAACGTCTTGTGTCGCAAAGGGCTAGTGCAAAGCTCCGAGGGGGAAAGAAGCATGATTGCCGTAACAAAATAACTGCAGTCATTACACAGAACATCAAAAAGTAGTCGTTTTTTTGTCATTCCTTTATACACAAAGATGGCTGCACTAACATCACCTAACAAACTCCAACAAACATTTAGTAATAGCATGAAACAGCAGAGCAACAAGATGTTTTCTTTATACAACGGATGGCAGTGTAAAACTAAGTCATCCATGGACAGTCATGAGGGAATATCCATTTGGACTTCCAGTTCCTGCACTGAAGTCAAGGAAAATGAGACTAAGAAGAACAAGGTTTTTCTTCTCCCTAGGTGCACGCAAACCCGGCATGTCACCAACCATGCACCAGGTATCTCTTTCTTCATTCGATTATCTCCAGCAGTATCACCCAGCACCGAAGGCATCCAAACATGCTTGTAGTACAACACTTTCTCCCAGTGGTTGTGATCTCGGAGGTATCCACTTCTGCTGTGCTAACACATCACAACCATACTACCACATCATCAATACATTCAACACGAGTGCAGAAAACATACACTGCAGTCACCTCACCACAAAATCTAAAAATATTGTTGATCAGATTTTCTTTTTAATTCACAGGGGAAAAATATTCAGGTTTGGAAATTCTTATTTAGGTCTGCAACTATACAACAAAAAGGAGCTCTCCATAGAAAAGCAGGTAGTTTACTGGGAGCAAAGTTATCAAATAATTAACGAGAGTGCTTCTCAGGTATGTCAAACTAGTAAATAAAAGTGCAAGCACAGGTGTATAAAGGAGGTAATGTCAATCAATTTGTTGCCTCTACGATACAGCGCAGGACCACAGCAGAAAACCAAACTTCAGCCATTCGGCTTTTTTACCTTAATCTTTAATCGCAGCAAATGACAAATGACTGGAATTTCTGCAGAAAAAGCAGCCTAGAGTCAAAACAAAAGAAAAGGCTCTGCAACAGAGCTCCAGTATGAAACATTGGAATATCACTGTATGCTTCTTCACTGAAGAAATCAACTTCTTATTTTACACGGGTCCGTAAACCCCAAAGCACACAAAAAGTGCTCATAAAGAGTGTGCACAGAGCGACCCCCAAAACGCTCGTGCACTTAGAATCCATTCGAACAATCGGAACAATTTCAGCACAAACAGCGATGACATGGTCAGGAGTAGCGCAACTATTTGCCAAGGGGAGACACTCTGGGATTAAAACAAAGACCAAGAAAGAGAGCAAAGTCCCTTGCTGGAAGCTGAACACACTGGCTTGTTGAGGCTTGCAACAACAGAGAGAAGCAACATCGGACAGAAAAGGGAAAACACCCACGGGAACAAGTAGGCGAGAGGGGAGGAATGGGCATGGTGCAGACGGGCTTTTAAGCCCTACGATGCCCACAAAGGCTTCGATGAGTAACGCAGGCTCGAGGAAACTGCTCACCGCCAGAGAAGTGGGGTGCTGTACAAGGCCAGGCGCCCTTCTCCCGAGTAAACGGCGCTTGGCTTGCAGTGTAATTTGTTTATGGACCTATGTGCACAGTGAAAACGTTCATGCAGATGGAAGGAAACATATTGAACAAGATTGTGTCCGTCAGTTTGTCAAATTCGGCTATATCTGATCATAATTCAGTTCAGCAAGCAATTGAGATTACTTCAGATTGTGTCGTCCTTGAGTGGAAAAAGTGCAGCAGAACCTCGGAGACACTGCAGCAGCGAGTAGAAGTTTATCGCCATCCTTGGCGCGTTTTTTTCACTTGTGATGTTGAGTGACACTCGAGACGTTGCCTAGAAAGTTCCAGCCTGTGCCCTCCCTGGGTATTACTGGCAACCGTACTGTGGATGGGCTAGTTACTGCAAGTACTGCAGCCACGAGGGTCAGCTGAGATTGAGACCAACGCCCACACATCACCATCATTTGTGCCGTCTCCAATGTTCAGAAAAGGCTAGCACGACGACCCGAGCCGGAGCTGTACAATGGGTGCAGAAGATATGTCTTCTTGCAAATGTTCTGCCAGCTTTGGACTACTGCTTTGTGCTTGAACCTTACAGACTACATGTAAGAGTTCTTCACGAATCACAACAAAAGCGGGCGGCCTCCGTGGACGTGTTTTTCACCCATTTTTCATCTGGAGCTTTGCAAGAGATGGAAGAGGCTATGGACAAACTGCAGCAGCAGACACAAGATGTCGACGATGAAACTTCATCTCTTCTCGCAGAGCTGTAACAAGGTACCAGATGAACTGCTGCAGCAGCAAATTGAGGTCGCCTGCCCTCTTGTTTGACACTGCGAGGAACCCTGGACAGGATGTGAAAGCCCTCGCGTGACTTCTACCCTGTTCTCAACACCCAGGGGGCCACGGACAAACTGCCACGGCAAGAGGGGGAGGTCGACGACCTCACTTGACCTCTTCCCTGTCTTGGACATCACACAGCAACCGCAACAGGTTGTCCAAACCCAACAAGTAGCCCGCATCGGGTCCCTGGTGCACCATGGTGTCTCCCTCGTAGCCCTCGTGGGTCGTGTGGGCAAAGTCAATCATGCGTACGTCCACGCGCGGCCGCCACTCTCGCCGTGGTCGCACGCTCACGGAAGATGAGTCCAGAGAGGAGTCCAACGATGACTCGTCGGAGCAGTCAAGGGAAAGCCCAGTCTCCAACTCTACCTCCGCTCCGCTTGTCGATGCGTGTCCGGTGCAGTCGTCCTCTTCGTCACAGCCCTCGTAGATGATCAGCAGGGAGGAGGAGTAGAAGCGGAAGGAGTTTTGGCGCTCCACAGCCTTGCGGAGGGCTTGAAGCCGTTGGATCACCAGTCCGACCAGGTCGGAGCGGAGCCGGAAGCCGTCGTGGAAGAACTGTCGCAGGCAGCGGCGGAAGCTCCGGTCGTCCAGACGCCGCCCGTAGTACTTGTCCTTGCAAGCAAAGGCACGAACGTCTGTTTGGTACACCTGCGAGGGCAAGGAGAAAATCCAGTCTTGATGAGGGCAAAGCATGGCTGACGACAAAGTTTCAACTTATGCTAACAACCCAAATTATCCATGTATTTTCGCTCACTTGTAGGGGTAGGAATCTTTTCAATAATGGTGAATCGACCACACGGCTCTATGCAACATTCAACAATTCCTAGATAATTTATCATCTAAATTTATCAAGCAACTAAACGAGTAAACTCCGACTACAAATCTAGAGTAAAGCATAAGAAAATGCAGGTGATTGATGTCTTCTTTATTCATAAAAGTTATTGTGTCCTGTTTACAGTTTGCTATTCTCCATCATGACCAAACTTCAGATACCTTAGAAATCTAGTGCATCTAGTGGTACCCATCCATTACCATCATTTATCTTGTCAGGCGGTCTGCACCAATGTGGGACTACAGCTTCACACAAAAAAGGAGCAATACCCCCAATTGAAGTTCTAAATGCCACACAACTTTTGTCACAGCACCAGTCGTACGTAGTAATTCCAGTAATTATCCGAGCAGAATTGCCATATCTTTGTAGCAACATAGATAGGCACCAGATTGCAGCTTTTGAAAAGGAACCTTCTGGAAGTCTTACCGCCGAATTCATAAACCTCACTCAAATTGAGGGTCCCCTCCACTTCCTCGAGGAAGGCGTGAGGGCCGGCGTTGGCCAATCGCGACGGCGAATCCGTTATCGCGATTGGCCAGCGCCCGCCCTCGCGCCTTCCTCAAGGAAGTGGAGGGGCCCCTCAATTTGAGTGAGGTTTGTGAATTCGACGGTTAGAGTGGGATGTCTTCAAGGCTTGGTAGCTTCTGCCGCCCTCAAGAAGCTAAGCCTCTTAGCAAGACGTCTCCCCAACAGTCTGAGGCTTCCAGAAGGTCTCTCCATAGGCGCGCGCACGGGGGGGGGGGGCGGCCACCCCTTCTAATCATCTAGGGGGGGGAGGGGGCGCAAAGTTGGCCCGACTCAAGGCGCAACTGCGCCGGCGGTATGTTTTCTTTTTCGGCAGCATAAAACACCAACCAGGGGGAAGGGGGGGGGGGGGCGCTCTGGGGAAACCTTGCCCCCTAATGAAAAATCCTGCGCACGCCTATGGGTCTCTCTGCAAGTTCTTCCTCAATATGTCCGAGTACCTTCTTGTTTTATTTAGAGATTGTAGCTTTTCTGCAGTATGCTCTCATCACACATTCACAATATAAGTTGAAGCTCGATTTAATGAAACCCGATTTTACGAATTTCCCGATTTAACGAGCAAATTCGGATTCCCCGCTCAGCCTATGCCCGAAAAATGTCTCTCTCAATTTTACGAAGTTCCCGATTTAAAAAAATAATTAGCGGGTCCCGGTGACTTCAATCGAGGTTCAGCTATATTGGTGCAAATGTCTTTCAAGAAAGCTGTTAAAAAAAATCGCCATCATGTCCACGCGATCAGCGTCAGGAGTATAATTAATTAGCAATAGACCTTCTGCCAAATCTCCCAAGAACCAAGGAGAATGCTGGGAATGTACAAGCCCATATTTACCTTGTCCGTGTAAAACGTTCCAAGTAAATAACCAAAATAAAGCATTGACAAACGCGACTGTAATATATATATGTCACTTGGTTTAGATTTTGCTCTAAAAGAGTTACTGCTGCCAATGCCAGTGCACGCAGCACGCATAACTACATGCAGCGTAAGCTCCTTGGGGCTCGACTAATTTAGCAAAAGGTTTATTTCGTATTGCACGATGGGTGTCACAGACGGTTGATGACTAGAGTCCCAAGATGGCTGGCACACGACGGCCACTAGTGGCAGCCCCTTTGAGCCCTCCCTCGAGCCAGCTTGCTGCAGTCTGCCTCACCTGCATGCCACAGATGCGAACTCCGAGCGACGCTGAGGTGCTGGCAGCACACTTGGCCATCTGCCGATGGCGCTTCTCGTCCGAGGCATCGTCCCCGTGTTGCCGGGTGCCCATCTTCAGGTCCAGGATGCACGGCCGATGGAAGTGCGACACCACATTCTCCAGGAGGAGGAAGTCTGGTGTAGACGGTCAAGGAACACACCCGTACTCCCTTGTCACACTACTTATACATCAGACAGTTTGCAGACATGTCTGAAGGATATATGGAGCAAACATGCTTCGAAAGTACTAGAGGCGTGTCCACAGCATACCTCGACAAACTCGCTCACTCACCACATGATTGTGAGTGGCTCTGAGCGACTTCGTGAAGTTTGAAGAGGTCGTGATGTGATGGTGAGTGACTGTGGACTGATCAGTTCATGATGTGATGGTGAGCAACTTCGTGAGCGTGATGATATGAGATGGTGAGTGACTTTGCGAGTGGAAGAGTTCATGATGAGATGGCGAGTAACTTCCTGAGCGTGATGAGTTTATGATGAGACGGTGAGTGGCATTGTGAACTTGATGGCTTAGTGATGTGATGGGGACCGAGCCTGTGAACTGTGAAGCGTTTGTGATTGTAAGTTCATGACTTCGGACGTTAAGATGAGTTTGGCTGTTGACGTTACTCGTGAAATTTTTGCGGCTTGACTTTGAGAGCTGGGCGGCGTCACGAGAGGGGATGGGGGGGGGGGTGGGGAGGTGTCTTTTACATTTTGTGAAAGTGTGACTGTTGCGTTTTTCCATTCCTAGGAGCAGATAGAGCAGCTTGAGGGGGTGCTTAGGCGTCGCAGAAGCAAAGCTGCAGAGAGGTTTTCGTGTAGTCGACATGAATGATGGCACCCGAGAGTTGTGGGCTGGGGGAGTGTTCACAGTGCAAGGAACTGAAGTTTCTTTGCCAGTGATTTCATGGCGTCACATATTTTTTGGGAAACCTTTGGAAAGTTTGAAGAGCTCTGTGGCTGTACGCACCACGCTCATCGGGCTTACCGGAAATCGGTGGAAGCGTAGATTACAGGTATACGAAAAGGAGTCATCGAAGGCGGTGGGAGAGAATTTTGACTTCCACTGCCACAGACTGGGTGGCGAGGGGTAACAAAGCAAAAATGACTGCACTTCCCAATCAGCAACATTCGCTTATATCGCGCCATAGCTAACTAGCCGCATTTAAGCTGAGGCCATCATTGATCCTAACACTACTATTGCTAGGAGTGGGCCATTTTTCAGTGCTTAAAAAATATAGCAAATGACGCCAAAAATAGGGGTGGACTATATTTCGGGTGTGGGGCATCTCTCGGGATTTTACGGTAGTCTCTCAAAGGTGGCATAAAACAATTTTCGCATGTTCCCGATTCCGTGCAATTTTCGCTTGCTTTTTTGCACAAGTCATTTTCGCATAATCAAACTTTTATGTTTGATACACATTCTACGATTTTAAGTCGGATTTCATTGTTGAGACGTTGCTCATGCAGCAACAAAAGTGTGGTGGAAGCTGCTGTGCTCAACGTTACAGCTGAGAAATCGCAAGCGAAATTTTATCATATGAGTTAGGTTTTATGCCCGTTTCAGATGGTCCTCTGCAAATTTTGCTTGCAACATCAATCGTGTGGCAAAAGAACAAGAATTTTAAACCGTGAAAGGTACTTGAAGTGCGTGCTGTATTCACTGGCTTTTTGCCACATCAGTCCAAAATTTACAGGCAGAATTTCACAATGTGAAATGGGCTTAACTCGAAGACACTCCGAAAGATCCCCAGATGGTCGAAATTAATCCTCAGCTCTCTGCTGGGGAGTACCAGATGCCTCTTGTTAAATGCGTAAACCCTTTTTTTTTAATGCAAAAGCAATAACTGTCTCTTGGAGCGAGCTGACGTCATCAGTTTGAAGTGCAAAAATGGCACATAGTTTCCTTGATCCTTCGGTTCCATTGGCTGGCGCGCGTCGGCAGGGCTCCCATTGGTTGCTGCGCTCGTCAGTTTCCATGACCGCTCACCCCATGGCGCTGCGTGTCCATCAGAGCGCCGTTGCTCCCCTGGGCATGGAGCGCCCAAGGTCACCAGGGGAGCATACGTGCTGACCGGCGACGAAAAGTATGCAGCAGACGAAAAAGGGAGCAGAGGAGCGGCTTGCATGCTTTCGCATTCACAGCTCATAAGGAATGCTTAGATGTACCTCAATTTTTTTATTTTTTTTTTATTTGAGACGCATGATTGAGATGTGCACTGGCAGCACAAGCGGACGAATACAGTTCTCACATGAGCCAGAAGTAAAAGCAGCGACAAATGCGCCAATGTCTTTTAATAAATGATGATCCAAGTTTACTAAAAGTCGACAAACCTTATTCTTCAGACGGTGCTAGAACGAAAAGATTGCGTCTCGATCGATTGCTAATTTCGGTACAATTTCAGTGCTGCACCGCCATTTCTTTCCAAGAGCCGCACAAGGTGTGTACTTCGTTCATTGGCACCTTTCTTCTCCAATATAAGACATACAAAGCACATTGATGGTTAAAGTGCCCCAATGTTGCTTGCATGCTGCACCAGTACAGCATCATTCAGGCATTCCATCAAGGGGCTTTAACCAACACACTAACAAGCAGGGTGAGATAAAAAGACAAGGTGATTTAATCCCATATATTTTGCTGCCTATATTAGTATGAAACCTTGTCGTAAAATAATATTCTCGAAAACAGCATTCGTTTAGATTTGGAATTTCCGTCATTTGGTAGTTTTAATTTAAACACTTCTCGTGACTGATATTGAATTATCATAAGGGAAGAATTATTTCTTGTCATGGCAAAGAAAAAAGTAAGTTGTCCTCGTCTGAGGTGAGCACATATCAGTGGTGGGTTTACCTTTCCGCTTTGCATTCAATAGCTCAATATTGTTGAGAACTTCAAATTAAATATTTTAAAATAAAAGCTGAAGGAAGGAGGGGAGAGGGCACTTTCGTGGGACCTCCTCCTCACGAGTGTGAGTAGTTGTAGCCGTGATGGAGGCAAGTTTGAGGGGACGTGATATGATTGGCTACGAGTGCTTGGGACGGTTGAACTCTGTGATGTGAAGGGCTGTGATTTTTGAATGGCGGTGTGCTTTGCGATGTGATTGCGAACGACTCTGATGGGCTTCAGATGTTGGTGATGTGATGGTGAGTGAGCGGGTCCTGAAATGCCGACCTATGGTCCACAGATATAGTTCTGTCATTTTGTCTGCAACGAACACCGTGACTTGTATGATGTATGAGCATGTGTGACGAGCTTTATGGCGACGCCATACAAAACACAAAGGTAAGCTTGTCCAGCCACTGGATGCTTACAGTTATGCAGTTCTCATCCAGATTTCTTTGTTTGCTTGCGAGCTTCAAAACCAAAAGATTGCATCTCATTTTCTGGCAAAATAATGCCCCGACACTGCAGCAGTGCTGCACGCATCTGCCAGATTCAATGTCGTTAGCTGCAGCTTAACAGTGATGTAAACTCTCAAGAATAAAATTTGTTTGATCTTGCGGCAAACATGCTTACACCCCAAAGAGGAGGTGAAAGCCTGCTGGTGCCCAGGACATAGAGAAAGGATACATTGGCTACTGCTCCAGTGGGGCTCTCGCAAAAGCAGTCTCTCCTCGTTGCAACTGCAGATCTGCACCCTGAAAAAATAGAAAACAGGTCGGCATCACTGCAAAGTTCTGACAGGCCAGCATACACAACTGCTACAGTAATTTCATGTTACGTAACTGACAGACATCTGCCAAAAATATCACAGGTAGGAGGAGAAATGGTTCTTCATTTACACTGCCGTGAAAATGTTTGTGACAACACTGGTTGTTAAAGAATCAACACTATTTATTAGAAAAAGGCCTATGCAGTCTATTTGCATAGAGAGTATGCCGCAGGTAATCATTACGATCTATGAAAGGATAACGACGAGGCATCCATAAATTTCAGGAACAAATGTAATCTGTGCCTATTCCGAGCACATAAAACTTGCTAATCCAGTGTTATCATTGCGGAAGGTTTCCTGCTTGTGCCACAGTGCAAATAGCACTGATGTGTTTATAGAAAACATGAGTGCCCAATCACAATAGGTCACTTCAAAAAGTCACTGCTTCCTGAGGTCAAGGACAAAAGTGCATTCTCTAATTTCTATGTTGCTTGCTTAAGGAAGGAGCCATCTTGTGCCTAGGCTGGAGCTTATACAAATAAATACATAAATATATAGGTACATAGATATTTCTGCTGACTCATAAACTGGGTGTGACAGTTCGAACAGTTTCCTATGCATCGCTTGTGCTTATGGATACCCTTTGCTGCAGTGGAAGGTAAAGTGAGACGACAGCACACAATGCAGGCAACACATAAAAAAAAAAGAGTGAAAAAAGAGGAATTACATTTTTCTTTTAGTTTTTAGGCTAAGTGGTGCAAGATACCACCCGCTATAAAGGGTTTAGCCGTTAATAATCATCCACCCATAGCGCCACTCACTTGAGCTGCTGCTGAGTGGCATTGTGGCTGCACCGCCAAGAGGCCATGTCTTCCGCTGAGCAGTGTGACGAACGCCGCCCCTGCCGGTGGCTGGAGTGGCACCAGGGAGACGAGTCTTCAGCGCAGTGCACCTGGATCACACCTGGAGCGAAGGGCAGACGCCAAGCTTAATCAAAATCCAAAGCCTTTCAGCACAATTTTTCAACTACAATGTTGGCAAGTCTGAACCACGCACCATACGAAAGAGGTGCTTGAATTCGAAATACAGGAAGAAATTGGCCACCGCACTTCTAGATAGCCTTGCCAGGTATCAAGGTTCAGACATAAAGCAGGGACGGTTAGTGGCCAAGTGTGTAAGCACACCACAACTTGCAGAGTGAAAGATTGCGCTACAGAACCCAGGAACTAATTTCCACCCCTGCCTGTCTCACTATGTATGGCATCATACCAGCGTGCTGCTATGTTATCACTACGGCATGAAGCACATTCAGGAGCCTAGGGCTAGCAGTCATACTGCACTGGCTAAATTTCTCATCCAGAGAGAAGGTGCCAGACACCCCTTGAAGCTGACTAGCCTCCTGCTGTCTAAACATGAGTAGAACATATTTTACTTTCGACTTTGATGCCAGACAGCTTATTTATCAGGAACCTGATGAACAAGTTGCGACTCAAACAAACAAATAAAGACAAGCTACTAAAGAGTATCAGGGCAAAATCCGTTAGTCCAGCTCTTCCTGTTGATCTTTTCATAACAGGACCAGCAACGATAAGAAAAAATGTATGTATTCTTTTATATGTGCTCAACTACATCATGCGCTGAAAGTTTGAGGACCACAGCAAAGAAATACTGCAAGCGAGCTGGTCGACCAAAATCACTCGCAGTGTTCCAGCAAAGCATGCATATCTCAACTAATACCATTGAGATGTATGATCATTATTTCCCATCAAGAAACCATGAAACTAATCCCCACTGCCAACACAGAAGGGCTGTGACGCCCTTCAACCAGAGCTAACGTCCAACCCGATTTATCGGGAAAAACAGAGAAGGCTCCCACTGGTTCCTCTTCGTTTGTCTTTTAACATGCAAGACAGAAAGGTTCCTCCGCTCCGCTGCTGCGCACACGCCTGCAAATCTCCATGCGTCACAGGGATGTCTCATTTTTGGGGCCTCCTGCCCTTTACGTAAGGGCTCCCCGGTGAGCAAGCAACAAGAACGCTAAGAGAATGGAACCTGGCAGGCAGCGAGAAAAATAACGGTCGCTCCACGCCAAACCCTGGAGGTCAGCCAAGAAGCGCCGGAAGCGAAGTGAAACGCAGGCAACGAACCCCGTTCCTGACCCTACTCTTTACGCCACCACATAATAGCTATGCTGCTCCTCATTTTCTCAATCTTGCATATGCAACATGGTCTCTGACTGCAAAGCCTCTTAGCAAAATGTGAGCTGCCAGAGCTTCGAGTGATTCTTTTTTAAGTTCTGACTACCTTTGTTTTGTTTGGAATGCCAATACCCTAATATAATGCGACTTATTTCAATATTCTTTTTTTTGTTTGGTGTGCGGGCTTCACCCCACGAGCAACAGCACCAGTCTTTCGAAATTTATTGAGCATCCACAAATGCTTTCTCTAATTTGACGAGCAATACCACGACTGAAATGGGTGTCTTGTCGTGAAATAGCCGACGTGGATGCGTTCCTCTTCGGATTGAACTAGCTGGTTGCCAGTTTCGTAGGTGGCACCTCGAATTCAGATGGGCAGACGCACAGTTCCCTCCTACTTTGAGGAACAGGGTTCGATTCCTGTTAGAGGTAACCATGTTTATCCTTAGTGAATTATATTCCTGAATGTTCCATCACAATCTTGATACTTGGGATGCTTGCTTGCATAGGATGTTCTCGACTGCCAGGGATATATAAAAGAAAGCCTACCTGTGGCTGGAGCCAACACAAGCTAGATAAGAAGGCCATAGTGCTTTCAGCGTCGTCCTAAGGAGGCAGGGCACGGATTGGACTTGTCATCTATAAGTGAGGACACGAGTCTCGGCCGAACTTGACACAGCACTCCAATCCACATTAGGCTCCTTGGGGCTTAAAATTCAGCACTATGCGCTTCTTATCTAAGAGGCGTTTCTTTACCTTGATAGTAGCCCCCTCGCCACGATCGCAACATGTACAGGTACAATTTTAATTTAATGCGTAGGCGCAAGTTGGTTTAATAAAGCATCTATTTTCTCGGGACCCCGGTGGCACCCACCTTTGTAGGAAGGCACAAACTGGCGCATCTCCCTGGGCACGTGGAGGTAGAAGTGCAGCTCCCTGGGGATGAGGGGCTTGCACAGAGTGCCCTGGTCCAGCAGCAGCATCTGGCTGTGGCCCCCAACCTGGTGGGCAAAGGGAGAGAGCACCGCAGTGCGGTCCTCGCCCTTGGTGCCACCCTTGGCGCCGCTCTTGCCACCGCCTCCTTTGTGGGCCATGCGTCCGGCCCCTGCCACCATGTCCCCCCTGGGCACCTCCTCCGCCCCCACAGCGTCGGTCGCTCCGCACGGTCCACCGTCACTTTAGTACGCCCTACTCCGCGCTGCTGCGCACCTGTGAAAGGGTGGGGGGGAGAGGTCCAGGGAGTCAGTCAGCTGGCAAGGATACGGACAGAAGCCTGACCACAGCCCCACTTAGCAACCCCTGCATTGGACAACAGCAGCTTCGTGTCGTTTGGCATGCATCCATCACTCGTAAACGCAAAATGGGGAAGCCCTGCCTGCCAGCCGATTCGAACTGGATACAAGAATGTCCGATCAACTCGGATAACTATGCCCACTCCATTTACGAATTCCTTGCTACCTCCCAAAGGCTGGAAATCAAAGTCCCTTTGAAAAGGAGTCTTCGCTGTTTCCACTTGTGTGTCCATTCTTCACACCGTTTCCATCATCATCGGCTGTAATCATAGTCTGGATGGCCCAGCTATGCATCACTGTATAGCAGACATGTTTGTTTGGTATTCAGCATGTCACATATAGAACAGCCTCTTAGAATGCGGCATCACCAGTGCCCCTGAAGGAGTTGTGT
This sequence comes from Ixodes ricinus, assembly GCA_037355805.1. Taxonomy (NCBI): domain Eukaryota; kingdom Metazoa; phylum Arthropoda; class Arachnida; order Ixodida; family Ixodidae; genus Ixodes; species Ixodes ricinus. Next base: position 89,866 of record JAZHYW010039450.1, on the reverse strand, counting down.
GCCTTACCTTGAAAGGTTTTTGTGATTAAGGCAACTGATCTGTCTGCAAAACAAGTTGTCGGCACTCTTCTTCGGTGTAAGCATCTGGACGCCTTGGCCATTCTTGGATTCCGAATCTCGGCAAAGGTCACAAAATCTCGAGGCAACGAAAGCGATATGTGTCTGTGACAGTACTGCATCATGTCATGGTTTCTCCATGCATGTAGACAAATTTGTTATGCCCAAATAGAGTTTATGAGTCAATAACAATCATCCCTTATTCTACTCTGAAGCTACCGTGCCATCATTTTGTATCCTTGACAGGCATGTTGCTCGATTAATTACTTGAAACAGGAGCTCTGCTACTAAGGGTGCAAGGTATTTCTCCTACATAATCACCACAACTATTGACTGATAGCTTCAAAGCAGGGGCTTGAATGCAAAATATTTATTGCATTGAAACAATTCACTTGGAAAAAGTACACACCATTCCATCAAATCTTCTTTGACCATACACAAGTAAATTGCACTGAGCATGTCACTAAATATTAAGAGATAAACACAAAATGTTGAGAAGTAAAACCCTCTCCAAGTCACCCTTTTCAAAAGCCAAAATGAAACACTGAATGATGACTAGAAGATAGATTGGGGCCCTATGCATGTGCAGTTTGCAGTTCAGTAATTGGACACTCAATCTGATATCACGCCATGCAGAAAAAGAAGACATATGAAAAAGAACAACCCCGCAACCAAGATGTTTGATCGGCAATTTGAATCACCAATTCAATATGTCACAATTATGCGCAAGAGGCGGTAACAATGTGCTGGCTATCGTTCTCAAACGCACAGCAAAATGTTCACGCCAGATCAAGCAGGGAAAAAGGTCATCCTATGACAAAGGTGAAATAAACAAAAAATGAGGATGCAACAAAAACACAATCACAACACATAAATGCATTATCTCAGCCTGATCCGAGATGCCAAGGATTTTTCAGAAACATTGTTCAGTGCCCTCTAGTTTTGTCTCAAAGACAGTCAGCTTTAACAAGGTGACACAAACGTTTGTGAACTGTGATAGATCTGAAATCCTGTGACAGCGGTTGAGAGTGCCAGCATGAAATCTGGCAGCCACAAGGGCAAAATCCAAGCTTTCTAGAAAACAAGGATGACAAATAAAACAAGATGGCATCAAAGAATGTCCTCCTCAAGGTCACAAGTAACAGAACTGCATCATGCCAGGTTGCTAACTGCAGTGAGCAAAATGGACAAACAGAAATATTTCAGTCTGACAAGGTCAATTATTGTAACAGTTGCTGCCACGATAATTAGATGAGTCACGCAACCCACCACTGCGGAAATGCTTACACAGAACGCAACTTATGTTAATGAGCAGAGCACACATTCCAATATTGTTTTACTTCTACACCTGCAAATGATTGTGCAGTGCAAATTGTCTAAACTGTGAATTTATGATATGAAAACACAAAAGCAGGCAGCTCTGACTGCAATTCATGCGTACTAGAAGAAGCTTGCACAAATATCTTTTATTAAGGACTGCAATCATGTACAGCTTTCCATCAGTTTACATGTATATGAAGCCACAAGTGTGAATATTACACAGACAATTGTAGACTTCTATAAAATTGCAGATAGTTTGTACATATTTTGCAACATATTTGACCAGCATGGGAACAAAATGCATACTAGGACAAAACAAAACCTTTTGCTTGTGAAATCATCTCTTGGACAAGCAGAAAAAATGTGCTTAGTAGATATATTTACCCTTTGAGAGTTTGGTCAAGAACACAACGATGCCAAACACCAACACTCCGAGCATGGAATGCAACCCTTTGCAAAAAAGACCTTCCACAGATTGACGACATACTTTCCAGCCCGGTATGAGATCAAGTTGACAGGGGAAGTCAAGAAAACATGCATGCCGCAATGAAAGAGTTGGTACAACTAGTAAAAGCAACGAGTCTCCCTGCCATGCATTTCAAGAGAAAAAATAACAAAAATGAAATATAGAGGAAGAAAAGAACCCCATACCTTCCGTCTCCCCCTCCTTTTGTTTTTTGTAATGCTCGAGTAGGCTGCAGAAAGGTCTTCTCGGAAGTTGATGACTAAGCGTGCGGAGTATGCAAAAGACATCAACCTATATTTAGCTTGAGCATGTCCTACTTCATTTCAGAATAAGCTCTTTCCTCGACGCACAGCTCACTTTCGTGGAACCATAAGCTTGCAGCACCTGTGGTATACACACACAGAGGCTGTCACCTTCACGACATATTTCCAAGGAACTATATGGTTTCTTGTCTTTCGTGTAGTTGATTTATTTGTTTTGTTGTAACACTTGAAACCTCAGGAACTGTCACAATGCAGCATTTTCTTTCTATAATCATTGAAAACGAACCAAACTACAATCTTCTGAATCTTGTTTGCCCGAGCTAAGTGTATTGAATGGCCGCTTTCATTTCGTCTTTGCGATCAGCAGAACGTAAAATAAGCATCGATAGTTTTTAAAGTCCAAATTTTTCATGTTCGAAGAGATTAAGAATTTATGTATTATTTTGCTCGTTGCTGCAACAATAATGCGATGACTATGACCTTATGCTGTGGGGACCAAGTGTCAAGACACATATATGCATCTTCAGCTATGGGCGGTATTCACTGGCAGCCATAGTTGAGCTTGCTGCTGCTGAACACCTGTTGTCGGCAGGCTTCTACAATGCTTCCAACACGCATGTTGAACACCAAAAAGATTGTCTTCTTTGGTAGACCATAAATAAGAACTCATGCCGAGCATGCGCAGTGAGCAGGCACCTCAAATATGGCGTCCAGTGAATACCATTCAAACGATGAAACGATTGCTCTGCTGAGGTATTTCGAAGAGGGCGTGACAGTGTAACGGCGCGATGCACGTGCAAGAGAGCGGAAAAATATGAGATCTCATTGGAATCTCGCAGTTTCAATTCCAAAACTTCGACCTCGGGTCAGGGGTTCATTTTAGAAAGAAAATACTGCAGTCTCAAGTTGCGCTGTCCCGTTCGTTTGGCTAGTTGCCTATGTAGTGATTGAATCATAATCAAAACTAAAGACCGCGGGTTCAATGTGTCGTAAGCTTGCAACGAGTAGAAAAGGACCCACAGTCCAGTTTCCGGTATCAAATGCTTCAGAGATATTTTGTATGTACGCAGCATTCTTTAAAAATAGGACTACAGAAAGTGACACCCAAATTAAGAGCGATCAGGTTCAGGAACAAGAACTAGTCAATTTTATGAGCTCGTGCTTACAACGTTGCTTAGATACACAAATGAAGAGTGGGTCACGACAGCGACAAACTAACGTCGCGAAACCACGATACGGCTATCTGTGAAACGGGACCCTATCTGTACTAGTACTATGCTACGATAGCGTACTCGAGCGAGGGCTTTGACTCGCGCATTTGACATGCTACACATAGCAATCCGGTCATTTCTGTCCCGTAAAATAGTTTTACGGTACAGACGTGGGCCGCCGAAGCTCGGTTTCGTGCGAGATTCCACAAGTTATACGGCAAAGTAGTACTCACGGCAAGCGAGCAGGGTGATTGGCTCCCAGCGACAGATCAGAGACCGGAGATGCATAAATAAAGACCTCGGCGTTCCACAAGAACACGAAGGGGAGGCACCGCCGAAATCGGAGCGATTCCACAAGAGCTCCAGCTGAGCTAACGAGCAGCAGCCCAGCGTTGGCAGCGAGCGAAGTAGTCGGGCGCCGCCGCTGTGGAAGCCAGCTTCGGCTTGGAACCCATCGGAAAAACACCGCGTGACCCAACTGCCGTAGCGTTTCCAGGAAGACGAAAAAAAAAAAAAAAACGGAGGGGGAGACGGCGAGGGTACAGCACCATCGATTTTTATTCCTTGTATGCGTTTTGCTTTAAGGAGAGGAAACCGGCGCTTCGTAAAAGGCTGCCGCGGCAGCAGCCGGCCGAGCGAAAGGCAAACAGAAAACAAAAACGAAAATGGTGCCTTCCCCGCTGCGGGCCGCAGTTCGCTCGACCTCTACGCGCGAAACACACGGTATATTGCGTCCTACCTTGTCAGCGTACACAGTGTATATCCTTACTGAGGCCGCACCACCGTCAAAGCGCCGTTTGAAACACGTTTGAGGTTCGCTGGAACGTCGAGAACACGCACACGAGCGGATTGTACTGCCACCCGCCGCACACTGAGACCACCATTGATGACCAGCTGTTCCTCTCGGGCTGTTTCTCGACGCTGCTGCTGCCCTCACGTGGCCTCCAGCTGCGTCGCGTCACGGGACGCTGGCCAATGGGAGGCGCGCGCGAAAGGATGACGAAATCGCCGCGACCAATCAGAGCCGCCTAGCAACCGGCCCACTAGCGGGCATCACAGGTAGCTCGCTCGTGCGCGCTGCTTGGCGCTGCTGGCCTGCTGCTTTGTTGGCATTGTGGAGAGTCGATAGTCAGTCGCTAGGGCGACATCAACTGCGGTCGAGCATTGTGTTGTGTGCTCGGCAGGGAATTATTTCTGGTTCGCAACGTCGGGGTTCTCATCGCGTCTCTAAAATGAAGTGGCCATGAGTGCCTCGGTAAAGATGGGAGCGAAGAGACGGTGATCTGCAATTGGCGCATTGTACTCTTTTTTTTTTCTTCTCGTTATCGATTTCTCTCTTGTAGGGCGCACAACGTCCTTGACACAGTAGCCTCAGCTAAAGCTTCAGCAAAACTGGAAGCACCGATCTTCCGGCAAAACGCGGAGAATCCATACATGACCAAGCGGCCGCATCGTGGGGGTGGGGGGGGGACTCTGGTATTATATGGATTTATTGTGCGCAGACCCATCGCCTTGAAAGTATTGCTTAAAAAAAATATGTATAATTTAAGACACATTGAACTGTTGACACGTGAACGGTGAGGGTCGGTTCTTCCGAATATGGCGTACTAAATTGCCACCATCTCGGAGAAAGTAAGATTTTTGGACATCCGCCAGAAATGAACACTCCTTGACGTCACAAACTGCAGCGAGTCTTTCATCCTTTTTCCCCAGTTTGTAGGCAGCGGGGAGAGAGAGCAAAAAGCGTGACGTACTCACAACCACTGACGTCATGTTATTTCGGTGATGATGAAACAAGAATAAAAAGGCGGTGATTCTGAAAGGTGGCAATGTTGAACCTCTGCGCACTGGCTCGCAATGTAAAACGCCCCCCCCCCCCTTTTTTTTTCCTTTCTTTTTTTTTTTTGTGAGGGGGAGGGGGGCAGGGGGGTTTACGAGGAGGTAAATTTCCACTGCCTGCTTAAAATGTCGTCAACAGTACTGCAGTCGCTGACAGGTGCAGAGTCCATGGGAAGCCCATCCCACCTCTTTCCACTTTAGCAGAGCGAGCGCTGAAAAGGAGGCGACCTTTTCTCCACCGTTCGCTCTGCCAAAATAGAAAAAGGTGGGAGGAGCTTCCCTCAATGCTTAGAGTGCGATGTCGTCACTGCACGATGTTTCGTACTGCCCACCGACTAGGCTAACCTGTGCAACTGCGTCTTCGTATTGGACGCAATTCTGCGAATCTGGAAACACGGCGAGATATTCAGTTGTTTTGTTAGAAAATAAGGATAACGTTTTGTTAGAAAATAAGGATAACGAACACAATTACGAGAGAGGAGCAGTTCTCGCTGTAGAAGAATTCGTTGTGGGTGCATCCCCGTTTCACCCTTTTGTTTTCTCGTTGAAATTTAAACAATCGTAACTATTGTCATGTTATGTTATTGTTATGTTGTTATACCCCGCCCCGGTGGCAGGCGCACGGGCTCTCGCCTTTCTGTTCTAGCCTCGCAGGTCACTTGGGGTAACACTGCCCCTGCAAATAAAGTATTATTATTATTATTATTATTATTATTATTATTATTATTATTATTATTATTATTATTATTATTATTATTATTATTATTAACCTTTAAATAATGTTTACGTGTGGTAGCCGCGCCATTCGAGGTATTCAAAAAAGTCAACCACGCACGATTAATTATTTATATAAAAACACGGGCCAATCAGAAAGGATCACTGACCCCGGGCGTGTTCAAGTGCTTGGGTGTACAAGGCAATTATTTGGAGAGCAATGTGTCCTTCGATCGTGTATTGAGGCAGTATCAATTCAGTTTTTAAAGGGCCCATGAAACGAATTTTGGGCTGGAATAAATCAATTTAGATTGGGATTTTACTAATAGCACATCGTTCAGTGGGCCAAAGAAAAAAAAAGGTAGAAAGTCAAAAGCCTGACTTTCGGTACGAAAATTTGAAAACACAGCGGACTATTTCTTACCTCCTTCCCTTCGTAAGCTCTCTGCCTTTTCACTGTGATACATCCGCGGTCCCCGGAGCGCGTCACCGGGCCCAAACGCACGTCACACGACACCGGATCTCAATTCTTCCCTTCACCCCTAAGCTGACATTGTGGTGGAAGGTACGCGCTTGCCGGACCAATCAGCCGCCTCCCTTTCATCACCTGTCCTCATTCTCTGCACGTGGGTATGCGCGAGAGAGCGTGATCACGTGGCGAAAATGTGGCTGGCCCAACGAGCGCGTAGCTTCCACAGCACTGTCACCTTCGGGGTGAACGGGGTAAAGAAAGCAACCTTTATCTGAATTTTGAGCGACGGGCTAATCTTCTAGGGGGAGAATGGCTGTGTCCGGGTACACAAATGAGAGTCCGAGCAAGAGGGGATTCCCCCTTTCCGTCTTCTTGAACCGTTTGCTAGAATGCGCGATTTATGAGTTGAGGAGGAAAGCTAAACAGGAAAAAGTTAGGAAATTGTTTCATGGCCCCTTTAAATATAACAAATAAGGAAACTAAAAAGAAGAGAACCAGAAAATAAACGTAAAAGACAAAGTGCTCACTCGCAAGTAAGCGTCGCAAGCAAGGACTCATTTGTCTCGCACGTTTCTTTTCTTCTCCTCTTATACACTTTATGAGTTGAGGAGGAAAGCTAAACAGGAAAAAGTTGGAAAAGCGTTTCATGACTCCTTTAAAGAAGGAATATATTTTTACGCGTGTCTTTGGAGAGCAGTCAACGAACTCAATGTTTGTAAACAAGCACATGCGCAATCCCCATAACTGCCGTGAGTTGTTTAAAAACAATCCGCGGGAGGAAAGCACGGAAACCATTTTTCGAAGAGCAGCGTCGCACGCGCTGTTCCACGGCCAGAGCCGCCATTTTGGCGCGACGTAAGAAGAAACATCTTCTAGAACAGGAAAGAGGAGCAGAAGACAACACAGACGACACATCAAAAAGTCCTCTAGCCCTTTCGCAACCCGTCTCAGTAAAACGAATTTCTCTTAGGAGTGCATCTGTCCAGCGCATATGCTCAGTGCAGATAAGACCGGCTGCAACTGAGCACAAGGCCTCTCTAAATCAATAATGTGTCAGCAACATTGGTTGTGCGAAGAAAGTGCGCGGAGGGATCGGACAGCTGGCTCGATTACACAACCGCTTTGCCGATGCATTGAATCCTATTTTGTGCCGAGGCTATGGCCGAGGCCTGGCTTTGCCGCGTTGGCCAAGAAAATGCATTAGCTTTCCAAAAAACGTTCATTTATGAGTTCGTTCTAGATTTTATGACAAGGGCGGACGCTTTCGTGTCGTCATTGCCTCCGTTATTCTTCGAGTTCATAATAGCTGTTAACACTGCAATTTTTTTCTTTTTTTGCGAAAGAATTTTTTTATATACGTACTTTAATTTTTACCGTTTCTTTTTTTTTAAGAGGCATTTATAATTTTACATTGACAGGTAGCGAAAATCTGGTCGACTGTATCAGTCATATTAAATGGACGTTGAAGCGGGACGAATGCTAAAATCCAAATCGATTAAGCGGTCAATTGTCGGTAAGCCGCAAGGCCACGCTGTCGTGTCGGGGTCAATCGGGCAGTTGCGTTAGGAGCAGCACCTAAAGCAGAGCATATACAAAAAACAACAGGCACCGAAATAAAAAAAAAAGAATTAAAAAAATGTTTGCAAGATTTGAAATTTACGCTTAACATCTCGCGAGCACAATCGTCGGATAATCTAACATTTCAACCCAGAAGTGGCCTGAAGCATGAGATCAGTATTGAGTCAACTGTTTGTGCACATGATTACATAAATGATTAGAAATATTACGTTCACGTACTTGAGAGCTACGCATTTAGCGGCTGCGTTGCTTCTTTCTCAGGGAGCGGCAACCGACGCTTGCGATCCTTCTGCTTGCGATTGTGACTCACACTGAAAGTCACAGAAAGGAAGTCGGGCCCGTGGCGACGCAGTTTGTTTTCTACGCAGTTCGACGCAACGTTTCATTCGGTGCAGTGACAAAACAAAAACTTGACAATCTTAAATCGATGACACGGGCGCTATTCACAATGTTCAAAACTTGCGCAACAACAGGTGTCCGCCATTGCTTGACCAGGCACTCTGAGCGCGTATTGGACACGAGTGTGACGTCAGCGTTCGGCCAGGAGTAGGATCCAATCACACGCTTCGCGTCCAAGCAATGGCGGCCACCAATGTTGCTTGATGAAGTTTCGAAAAGGGTCAGTTTAAACGACACCAAGAAAAAAAAATACTGTTATTCATCTAAACAAAAAAACTTTAATTTTGTACTTTTTTTTTGCGAAAACAAAAAGGATATTAATAAGCAACATGGTTAAATTTGAGATTAACAGAGATGGAAGGTAACAAAACGACTCCACTGCGGGGTGCCTTCGCGTGAGAGGTGTGTTGTCAAATCGTTTTCTAATGTCAAAGGCAATTAGTTGTTAGAAAAAGAAAAAAAAGAACGAAACAAGACAAGAAGTACTTCATCATCCTGTTGTTTCGGAACCAACTCTGTTCTTTCTTCAGGGATGATTATGATCGTCCCGGAACAGTAGCGGCATCTTTTCCACAGTAGCGGTCTTCGTGTGTGCGCACAAAAAGATATTACCCCCGTAAGGGCGTAAAAAGAACGTTCCAGAGGTTTTTACACCCGTGACTACGCCCTTTTATCACCCTTATTTCGAGTAATCGCGAAATAGGGTGTTGTTACGTGGGTACACCCTTCATTTCGGCGGGTGTAAAAAGGGTGTAGCAAAGGGTGCTGCGTTTATTCCGTGGGGATAGCTTTAGCGGAGGTATGAAACTACATTGAATATAACTATCGTCTACACCAACGCTTTCTACTTGGAGATATACATTTCTCGAACTCTATGTGAAATAATGGCGAAAAAAAAGTAACATAGTTGTAACATTCGTAATTTCGACGATTTGCTAATGAGCATCTTTCTAATGTCGAGCAGTCAAACAGCGTCGTGATTCCGGTCTTGTGCCATTGCTCCATGATGTCCCTATTTATCGTTCCTGGGTGTGAACTGAAGTGAATGTGGTGCGTGTGGTAAACTTGCCTCTTGCAAACTTGTTGCTCGTAAAAATATCAGGATCGAAACTGCTAAGATCGCCAGCATGCAGGAGCGTAGCCAGGGGGCTTATGGGGCTTCAGCTCCCCCCCCCCGCCCCTAAATTCAGCCAACCCATTAATGTACACGTGCATTTTAACCCCCTCCTCCCCCTCTCCGCACCCCAATTGATGGACATACCAGCAACATCAAACACCCCCCCCCCCCACACACACACAAAAAAAAAAAGATTTCTGGCTACATTGCTGCCAGCATGCTAATTTTAGTGAGTTCGCCAGCAACCTAAAGCCGCAATCCTGCCGTTCACGCATCGTAGAAAAGACACGCTGCTGGCTACAGGCATGCATGATCACAGAATTATCTCCGACTCAAGCCTGTTCGAAGCATCTTATATTGTCACAGATAACGAGGTGACGAAACAAAGAAATAATTGAGGAAACTGAAATGTTTAATGGGGCGAACATGTGCTCAAAACAAAATGGGGACAGAAGATGACAACTGAGCGTCGCGGGCGTCGGAGTCGGCGTAACAGCAGGATCGAACACGGGGGCGAGACTGACCTTGGCTCGCGACGCGAGGGCTTCCGGAATAATCGGCATAGAAGGTTTGACGCGTACAACATTCGGACCTAGAATAAACAACAACAGCGTTCTCGAATTCACCAGAACGCGACATTTACCGAAATAACAAAAAGACGCGTCCGCTCCCAGGCATCGAACCTATAGAACGATTTGTGTAGGAGCCAAGCACGATAACCATTTGGCCACAGGCGCTCTTGCTTGCAGACGCGTGTGGCAGTATGCATGCTTGTAAAGTGTCTGCGGACAACTCTTGCATGTCCAATGTGACCATCATACAAGGAGACCGCGGACTGCCTCTTCCATGATGTATATAAAGCTGCACGCTAATATGCATGATAGAAAATACGCTCTACAAAACCTGTCTGCAGAGATGTTCGAAGCATTTCGTACGAATGGTCGAGCCTTTTGGGGTTTGGGAGGACGATATTCGGGGTCCCCCGGCTGTTTTGTTTTTCCTTGTCGGGCGAGGAAACTTTCCTCGTGGACTTTCCGCCGGCCGCGGTTCTGTCGCACGTGTTCTTTTTTTTTGGCGGCGAGGGTCGCTACGCGCCCGGGCCTCCTCCGGGACTGATCCAGCAAAGGACCCTGGGAGGCGGGGACCCTGCGGAGCTGTCAGCCGAGCTCCGTTGCAGGCTTGGCGGGTCTCAATGTCCACACTATCGCTCTGTTTGCGTCCCGTGCTTTCGTCAAGCCCTCAAAAGTCCGCGCCCGAGCGAGGGAGGACGATTTTTGACTCGGAGTCGACGTACCAACGATAGCGGATCAGGTCGGAATTCCCATACTTTGCATAAGGAGTCCGCATATGCATTGTTTGTATAGAGTTCGTGTACATAGTGTAAAGATTGACCGTTCTGCACAGCACAAGTACGACGCTCCGCCTTGTGACTTTCCCCGGCGACGACGCACACTCCACCTCCGAAGAGTGCTCCTCGCCGACCATGCGGCCCAGCAACAACACCGGGCCCAAACACCAACCTCAACCAAAGAACCGCATTTTCTACTCATATGCATACGAAGAAAACATGTTTCTAAGATGATTGAGGCTCGTCCGCAGATGTTTCTGTTATCACCTCTGCAGTGAACACCGAGTTTTTTGTAGGATGTATGAGCAGTATATGACCGCGGCTAGAGCCGGGGTCACACTCCTTATTCGAGTCTCCAGCGACCTATAGGGGACGCCACTATCGGGCAAATATGGCGGTCTAAAACAAATCGTGCTGTGCCATTTTCCAGATCAACACAACGCTGGGGCATCAGGAAGCAAGCGCAAGCTTGGACTCAAAATGGTTTGCCCCGATTTTTATCCTCCATGTTTCGAACCTGCGGCGATGTGTTGCCGGCGAGCTTCCAGAGGCTTGAATATCTTCGAGAAGGCGATGAAAGTCCACGGTACCGATGAACGTTGATAAAGGCTTAATGTCTGGTTCGCGCGCGGAAGGTCGATCACAGCGACGCTTTTGATCGCTCACGTCGCCAATAAGGAGTATTCACTGGCGAGTGGCAACCATAGCTATATATATATGTGCGCGTCTGCTGAGCTGGTTGACGGCGAGCTTCAGCGTTATTTTGCAATGTGCATTCCCGCACCATCAAGACTGCCGCTCATAGCCTCGTTCTGGGCATGAACCATCGCCCTCAAATATGGCGTCCAGTGGATACCCCCTATACATCATGCAAAAGACAGTCTGCCGAACATCAGTCCCGGCATTACGTGGTTCGAGTGCCGAGTGCAAAGTTTGTCCTTGAACTCGTTGCCATACGGCATTCGAAGCACGAATCTCGTACTCCTGAGTTCGAATCTGTTTGCAGACTGTCTTCTGTATGACCCCAGCTTAAAGGTGTAAAAGTTTTAGGGTGTGTTGCGTGTAAAGCATGTTGGTCATCCTTTTTTTTTTCGTATTTTTCGCAGTATTACGTGTGTTTCGCGGTGTTCTCCCCGCACGTGATTCCTGCAGCGAGTCCGTCGCACGGCGGAGGGCTCCCGATAGGCCCCTCTGGGGTCAGTCGCCTCTCGGCCAGCCTGCCCCGACGAAGGGTTTGCCGCGCTCGCGGAAAGTCTCCATCCAGAGTTTCTCCGGGTGCGTCATTGATAGCCGAGGTCGGCGTGAAGCATACGCCGCTAGCAACTTTCACGTTGCGCTTTTGTAATCGCCCTATTATATCAGGCAGGAGCAATCGAGGCGGACAATCTGATTGATTCGTTTCCGGAGCGATCGCAAGGGCGGAAGTTGTTCAGCCAAGTCGGTTAGCGAAACGTCTCACCCTCGCTGCCATTTCGAGTTCTTCCTACCAGCTTCAAAACACTTTGTTTTGCCGTCGTCTCAATTCGATGTATATTTATTTTTATATTTTTCAGCCACGTACCTGTTCCACCGACTCAATAAGCTACGCTTCAGAGTCCTCGGAATCACTCGAGTGATCTCGGTGCTTAAAATCACGCTTGCCAGATGTCTAAAGCATCGTCCGAAATCGCAGGAAACGCCTTTCAGTTCCCCAGAAATGTTACGACAGTCCGGGACAGAGAAGAACGCGCCTTGGCTTACCGACACCGTTTCCAAAGGTCAAGGAGTCACATTTTCAAATACAGCAGAGTGGCGCCCACTCTGCACTAAGCAGAAAAATGGCGGCGCCCGCATAACAATCGGGGAATAGAGTGTCGATACTCTAAGCGTAATTTATTTAGTGACTATACCCAGTTTCACCTTAGGGCGGATCGGAGCAAACTATAAGAGCCATTGCAGCCAATCCAATACCGTGTGAGCTGACCTCCCGGAGTGGCGTGACCAGTGCGAAGCGCCAAGTCACGTGACACCCCCACGGTGCTCGATTGGCTGGGAAGGCTCCTGGCGTCCGCTGAGCTCCAGCGTGAAAAGGTGCTGGAAAGAAAACCACGAGGGAGTAACGTTTACCACCAAATAAATCCGTTCAATCCGTTCCCTTTGACTTCTTATCCTTTGACGAACTGTCCTTAGAACTTAGGTCGTGTACGGTTGAACCCTCGCATTAATGAAAATATTTATAATATTTCTTTATTTCCTCTGTAGGGAGATAGGGCCAAAAAGCTACGTTCAGTCGCTTGACGAGGTTCTTGGCTCGAGACTTTGTCGTACCTGCATTCAGGACGTTCTATTAGCTTGGATGACTGACTTCTGTTTGCCTATGCTTTACGGCTGCGAATGTGATTCTCGTACTTTAAAGGACCCCCCCCCCTCCTTTCCGGCCCTTCTTGTTAATTACGCGCACAAGTATATCCGATTAAATAAATTAGTCGTAATAAAGTTGAATCGTGCCTCTTAATAAAGTCCGACCGATATCTCGACCGTTTACGCCCGGTTGTCCAACGAAGTAGGATAGCCGATTGTGTGACGACGGTCCTTAGCAAGTAACCTCGCGAACAAATATCTCCATAGCGTGGGAGAACTAAGACCACAGCATCGAGAACATTTCTTTGCGTGGCCTGTCAAATAACTGTATCACTTATAATCGCACCATCTATTAAAGATATATATATGACGCGCTGTTTTATTTATTTATTTATTAGTTTTCCCCGAGGCAGCGCGCTTGTTCGGTGCAGGCGCGAAAACCATCGCTCAGGAGACAAAAGGAGAGAGACGAGCAAAAGAATAAAAAGAAATCATATCAAATGATTAACGCGGTGAAGCCGCTCATATATCAGGTACTCAACTTGTATGTCGTTGACGTGCACTCGAACTGGATAAAACCGATATTATTGCTCAAGTGTTGCTAAAATCAAAAACTTAATGTGAGCTGTCGCCTTTCTTTTATTTCTTGCTTCCGTTTTTAACCTCTAGTTTCAGGGCTTGCATGTCGTCATCCGAGTCTGACACGCGCCACGGAGTGACCACCCCGCAGTCAAGTGGCGAGAGACAAGCAGCGATAGCCCCAGAGCGCCCACAAGAGACAATTGGCCGACGTGACACACTCGATGATGATGGAAAGAGACCCAATCTCGAAAGCACTCAGACTTGTTTGCTCAACTCCGGGTCACGTCGACCCGCGACCTTGCCACCGCTTCTTTCTTCTTTTTCTTTTTTTGTCAAGTTGGTGTGCGAATGTTTGCAATCGGAGTGTGCATTGTTTGTTAAGTTAGTGGAAGATGCGCTTGGGACAAACAAACAAGGCAAATATTTGGACGGACGTGCCAGACGTATTTGTTTCCCCTCGAACGTGTACTCGTGAGGAGCATCGTTGAAACACAAAATGTCCCCCCAAAAAATCGACAATTTTTTTTCTTTAATATTGAACTACGCATTGTTGAACACTTAGAGGCCGGTTCTCCTCACATGCAGCGAAGCGCTGACATAGCGCTGCTCACGTGTTGTCAGCTACTTATCGCTGTCTGCCGTGAGCAACAGTTTGGACGGTGCGATACAAAAGCTGCTGAACACTCCCGTCAGCACGCACTTAGCGCGAGGTCAGCGCTATGCATGTAGCGCTCCGCTGCATGTGTGAACAGGGGGATAGCCCCCCGTTCACACATGGAGCGAAACATTTGTCGAACATACTTTCGTCATTTGAGCCTCTCTACCAATCAGACCCGACATCGTCACTTCCGACACTTCCATTTCTTTCTAGAAGCGAAACATTTGTCGAACATAGCCCCCCAGGTCTTTATTCTCCACCCAAATCTAGCGTCAGCGTTCCGATCTCGATGCCAAAGTTTCAGAACTCCGTAATCTTATGCAAAAGTTCTAAGAAATATACATGATGGTGAATGGCGCCAGTTAGCGAAGAACGAAAACGGGCCACTTTTTCCAATTGAAAATTTCAGAAAATCACATACCTTTTGACTGAGATGACGGTTAGTCTCCCCCCCCCCCCCAAAAAAAAAAAAAAAAAGAAGAAAGAAGAAAACGAAGAGTTACTGCGCGTGTTCACAACGGCGCAGTAGCCCGCCGAGTTCGTCTGCTCTTTGCGCATCTCGTGTGCTTATTTACCCTCCCCCAATGGGCCCACGTGCTTCTGTTGACCCCCGGTCTCAACCAATGACGGCGCGAGCTCGTGCGCATTGACCGCTGATTGGCGTGCCTGCAGTCCCACTGAAGACGTCAGCGTTTTCCGAGGCTTTCGGGTCCACTTCTTGTTTGGTGTAAAGAGTCTTGCGCGCTTGTGTCCCGCGGGAACGCCTGGCCCATATATCCTCCTAACCTGTAAAACCGACGTAACGACGCCTGCTGATTCATCCAAGTTCGGAACGAGTGTTGTGGGCTTCTTAGGAAAGGCACCAAAATACCCATGAAATATGACGCCACCACGTGCGAAGAAAGTTGAGTGTAACTGGCCCCGGCTTTCAATGTTTGTATGTAGTAAATTAGTAAGCTGGGCGAGTTGGTCGCCCAGCTTTTTGTTTGGTCGCGCATATTTTGAAGTCGAGTTCTAAAACCCTTATAAAAAACCTGAAAAGAAATTTTATTTAGCAATTTAGTTGGGACACGCGTGGCAAAAAACTGAATTTTACGTGAAAAAATATATATTAGATCAATATGGACGGCGGGAGATTTATTTGAAATTCTACGCGCGAAGTCCATGACGTCACTGGTCAATCCGGAATGACCATCTCGGTCGTGAAGGCAAAGCCGATCAACCTTTCCTCCAAGCTCCCGAAATGCGGAGAGAGGAAACAAGTGGAAAGGAGGTCACTGCCGACTAAACCGCGTCTCGCGCCGTCGATATTGTTCTAATTTTTTTTTTTCGCGTAAAATTAATTTTTTGACACGCGTGTCCCAATTAGACTGCTATTTTTTTTTTTTTACACTGCTCATACGTTATACAAAAGACAGTCTGCAGAGACGGCCCGAAGCTTCCTTGTATGACGTCACATTGGTCACACAAAAACAGTACATATCTGCAGCGACCCCTTATTAATATTATATTTTTTTTTTTGTACGATGTGTACGCAGTAGTGACTGCGGCTTTCGAGAGATAACGCAGGAATTAGCTTCAGTCAATACTTTGGATGAGCCAAGAGAAAACCCATTCCTATCCGAGCTGGGCGTCGCTGAAAACGTCCCCCATTGAGCGGCGGCCGGCCGAGTTGCCCGAATCCCGGGCGACGCCATTTCCACATATCGGGGAGCGAGAAGGACCGACGTTCCGGGAACGGTGCGACGAGTGCCAAAAGGATAAACGCCGGAAATAATACTGCCACGAAATCACTCTTGCGCGCCACGCTATCTGGGGCCCCGCCGTAAAGCGACGCCGAGTGGAAGCGGCCTCGTGCCACGATCCATCGGAGGTTCCGATAAGAGCCCGATGACTGCGAGCTTGCACAACGACTCCGATACTGAGCTGCGTCTTTTAAAAGTAGCCTGCACGCATGACGAAGCAGATTTTGCGAGGGCAGATTTCGCCAAATAACCCATTGGCTCCGCAAAAAAAAAAAAAAAGTAATTGCTCGTGGACAATCTAAATATACAAAATGTAAAAAAAAAAAATTAGATTTCTTCTTTTTTTTTTTCGCGAAATTAAACTAGGTATCGCCGAACGCTCATTCTCCGCCCAAAGGTAGCGCAAGAGGTCACAACCAGATGCCAAAGTTTCAGCCCGATCCGATACCTTAATCAAAAGTTGTGAGTGATTTTCTGAAAAGTTCAATGGGAAAATGGCGGCCGACGGAGTTTTCGAATACATGGGGCTCTATGGCACCAGAAACAGAAAACGGGCAAAAATGGGCTCCATTTTCTCCCATTGAACTTTTCCAGAAAATCAACTTTATAACCTCCCGAATAAGGGTATCGGGATCGGGCTGAAACTGTGACCTCTAGCGTTACCTTTGGGCGGAGAATGAGCGTTGCGAACCGTCCCTCAGCCCTTGGCTGCGCTCGGACGGAAGCTGAAACAAAATATAGTTTATGTTTTGCAAAAAAAAAAAAAAAAAACTATTTATTTTTTGTGTGTTACTTTGTATTTTTATTTTTTCTGCGTCCCATGACCTCACGTCACGTCAGTGCCGTCGGTATGGCGACGAGACCAGACAAGTGCTCTGATAGAGTGTAACAAAATAGTTATGTCCAAGACAGAGGAAATATAGAGATAATATAATATAATATAATATAATATAATAAACGGTTCCAGCATAACCTTGCAAAGACTGAGAGCTACGATTCCAACGAGCCAATCAGAGAGTGAGAGAAAGGCACGTGACGACGCACCGTCGGAGCGCACTCCTCCTGCAGAGACCTGTGGCCACACGGAGGATGACAGTGTGAAGCAATGCCCTCCACAAATCTCTGGAAGAACCATTAGTGCGAGGGCGAACCGCCTGAGACCGTGGAAACGATGTCCGGTGGGGCAGGAACTCTCGTAACCTTTTCGCGCGCGGCTCCCAAATCCTGGGAACAGGGGGATGCGTACTTGGAAATGTTGCCTGGCGTCCGAACACAACAGCAGGAGGAATCCACCGTGACAAAGCCGTGTTCGTCCAGCTGTAAATAGCGGCCTCCTTCCTACGGGCAGTATCTGCGTCGGTGGTATAGTGGTTAGCATAGCTGCCTTCCAAGCAGTTGACCCGGGTTCGATTCCCGGCCGACGCAACATTTTTTTTTTTTTTTAATTAATATCATTTTTTTTTGTACGTATTTTAGGAAACGTTTTAGAAGCATATGGTGACATTGTCCAGCTGATATATTTTTTCTTTTTCTCAGAAGCTTGCGTGAATTAGGATGACTGTAAAAAGATGATCGAATCGGCCATTTGGACCTCTCTCCCGTGTTCGCCGAGCGAAAGCCGTGAGAGCAAGCTTACTGCATCAAACACACTTCACTTTTGCTCGTGCAACCTGAATAAAGGCCTATTCACGCAGGAGCGCTTTTTCGCAGTATCGTTTACTAACGGTGTGTAATGTTACGAGAGCTTACACCGCGAGTCACCGGGACATGAATGACGAAAATGCTCCCTGGAGAAGGGGAACAAGAGGGACAAAGAACAAACACGAATCTCCAAACACAGCTGGGTGACTGGTGCGCGACCAAAAAAATCCGCCTGGCCCGGGTATCGAACCCTTTGTCCCTCTTGTTCCCCTTCTTCAGAGATTACTTTCGTCATACTAATTGCAGTCTTGGGTAAGTTACTTTTTAAAAGTATTTAGTTACAGTTACAGTTACTTTCCTAAGAATGTATTTAAGTTATAGTTACAGTTACCTAAAAATAAAAGTAACGCGTTACAGTTACAGTTACTTCGGCAGAGTAACTTAGTTGCTTTCAAGATACTCATGTGTACGCGTTTTATGAAGACATGGATGACAGTACAAAATCAGCAACATTTACATTTATTTACGTCAACCACGGCAAACCCGGGCAACTATACCGGGCCCCTGGATCACGGCCCCCGGGCGAGGGCAAGTCGGCCAACAGAAACACGAACTTTGATCCCATGGCTTGGTTTTGTAAAGGGAGCCTGATAACTGTAGCTTCGCGGGCGACCCCTGCCGCATCGTCCGACGCCGAACGGTTGACCGTGTCTATGCGTTTCCGCGAGTCGAGTTTTTATCTTTGACGCTTTGCGGAAGAGTGGATGAGGCCGGGGTGCTTGAGGAGATCGGAAAGGGTGAAGACAGAGCGAGAGTCTAGCGGAAGGAATCGATACAAAAACAAGTCCGAAATCAGCGTCCCCGCAGCAGGAAAAAGAAAAAAAATATAAAGGTGGAAAAATGCCTGCCCCTGCGCCGAAGTTTAGCATCAAACGAAACTTTCTTTATTGTTTGACTTTTACTTTTGCTGTCAAAGGTCTAAATCAGTCTCTTCTGATCTACAGGCTGAGCGCCACTGTAACCATCAAGAAAGACAGGGTTCATTTTTACGAAAAGTAACTGTAACTTTGCCGTTACTTTTTAGTTACTTTTACAAAAAAGTAATTAAGTTATCGTTACAGATACTTTTTGAAGACGTTACTAGTTACAGTTACAAGATACCAAAAAAGTAACGAGATACAGTATCTCGATACTAGTAACACGATACTACCCAAGACTGACTAATTGTCCAGCTCGCTTGCACCTTTGCATTTGATTGCATTATAATCAGGGACATTCATGCTTCCTATGAAGCGTGGCAACCAATTCAAAGAGTAGCTTTGCACGCGACATATGAAGCAGGGATGTCCCGTGACTGATAGCGTAACGTAAGCAAACGCTCCCGCTGTGCGAACGGGCTTTTACGGCATGAGTCACCACCGGGACATCACTGCCTCGTCGTAAGCCGCGTGGTCCTCAAATACACCCTTTTCAAACGGGAGCGCCATCTAGCAGCTGCTACGTGAACCATCCTGGCCGGCCATTGTTTGGGCACGTACTCCGAGCATCTATTGGACACGAGTGCTGACTCAGCGTTCGCCGACAAATCGGATCCAATCATACGCTTCGTGCCCGAGCAATGGCGACCGCCATTGTTGCTTGATGGCGTTTGGCCTTTTTCAAGGGGCTCTGCAATCATATTTAAGCGTCTGCCTTTTTTGCGGTTTCCACGTCTCTTGGGGTTCGGGCATGCCAGCGGACACGGAGAGAGTAACCCAGGGGTTTCCCCAGGATTCTAATCAAGGGGTGTCCCAATGGCTCGGGGGGGGGGGGGGGGGGGGGGGGGCGATGCGAGGCGAGGCTAGATAAAATATAAAACTGTTTCTTTTTTAGTCCACTAGCTAAATTACAGACGTCTATTAACCAAATGCTCATACCCGTAATGTATGTTTCCCTTTCTCTATATATACACCTGAGAGGTGGTGTTTTCTACTTAATCTAAAAAAAAAAATTTATTTTTCCTTTTTTTTTTAGTTTTAAGGGGGGTGTCCAGGAAAACTAGGGGTCTATACCCCCCCCCCTAGGGGGGTTTAGGGAAATCCCTGGAGTAACCAAATATCAGTGCGTCCTATTTTAACCGGACGACGCGGAAACCACCTCCACCTACGGGGCGACCCGCAAAGCCGAAAGCGCGCGAAATGTGACGTCTTTGGTCAGAGCCGCTAAAAGCTTCTTTTTAGTCGAAATACAAAATATAAGTGGCGCGAACCGTTTCAATTATTTATAAAACTACTTTTTGTTCAGCATTTTAAATCAGGCAAGAAACAAATGCAGTTTATAAAGTACGGAAACAAAAAATGACCCGTCGACATACCCGCCACCAAGCGGTGGAAAAGGCGGCGCATACTAGAAAGGTGTAGTGGGATATCAGGCGTCGACAAACGGCGAGCATAGAAAGGTCCCGGATGTACGCGGCGGCGCTGCTGTCGAGGATCCGACCGGTTCCGAAAGCCTTCGGCGAGCAGCTTGGGGTTGCGAAGTTCGCCCTTTGGCGGTGTGGCAGCGCGAAGTGGCTCCCGTTCTGAATTGATCTTTACCCCGTGTCTGCTGTCGTTTGTGGCCAATGAAGTGTCATACCGAATTAGTGTTAAATCGCGCAGCAAATGCAATGCGAGCCGCCCTGGCTGCCGGCTTCATACAGCCCATCCAGAACATGCTTTAGTGGCGCCATCTCGAGCCATCGATACGGAGTGCGGCAGCCGTGAGCGCTCGCTGAGCTCACTACCCCTCCTCTAGTTCACGGCTACTCAAGCGACCAAGGACGTCATGAAGGAGGTTATTTTTTGCTTGTTTTTGTAATTCTAATTTGCCTATAACTTTTAAAGTACAGCGAAACTCGAGAAAAGGAAGGTTCCATTAAGTTACTGCGTTCAGCGCGTTCAGGTTCGGTGCAAATTAAAAACCAGTCAAAAAGTCCTTCCACCCTTTAAAACACCATCGAGCAACATCGGCGGTCACCATTGCTTGGCCACGAAGCGTATGATGTCGTCGCCGAACGCTGACGGGCTTCGTACGAAGTCCGGTCGACGTATTGTACGGGCGTTTTGGCGGACGTAATCCGGGCGTATGGCGGACGTCGGGACGAGCGCTTCCTCGACGCATGAAGGTCGGCGTAAATACGCGCGTATTTGGCGACCCGACCGAGACGGATCTCGGCGCTCCGGCGTATTTCGGCGTGGCGTATCCGGAAGCGTACAGCGTGTTGCTGGCCAATCAGCTCGCGAGTTAACAGCCGCAAGTTGCTCGGGGATTCGCTTACCTAGCGGCCTTCTGGCTGGCTTGTCGCGTTCGCCGGTTTATCGGCGAACTGTACGAAATTGCTATATCTCTTTCGAACGAGCGATGTACGATTGAAAGTGAAGACTATCTATGTGGCAGGCGATATGAACAAAATTATAAAAGGAAGGGCTTTGAGCAGAGATCGCGGCCGTCCTCCTGCCGGCACCTGTTAGCAACGTGGCGATTGCAAGGTACATTTTTGAGGCAAGCGCTAGCAAATTAGGCTTTCGTTGCTGATTAACATTCAGTTATTTCTCTCCCTATACCCATCCCTTTCCGGAAGGCGATAATAGAGCACCCGATTTACATTTTGCCTCGTTTCATGAAAAGCGCTAGTCGGCCCGACTCGCGCTTTGCTGCACCCAACGCCGAGGAGACGTCCACGAAAAGCGCCGTGTGTGCTTTGGCGATCTTCCCCTCTTCCCTTCTGTGAAAAAAGCGCCCGCCAAATGCCGTGATTACGGCCGCTGAAACGCGCGTAAATTCGTCGAGAATACGCCCTGTGTGGGTCGGCCTTTAACGCGATGACTCTCGACGTAATCAGGAAAGCTTCCACAAGATAACGTAACATGAGCAAACGGTACCGTGTGAACGGTCAGAGCTTTCCAGCGTTTGCCACGCGTCTTTCGTGCCACGACAGAGAGAGAGAGAGTGAGCGAGTGGACTTATTAGTCGGGAAGCGGACAGCTCGTCGTGCAGCTCAAATGTCGGCGGCCTCACGGCCCGACTCGAAGGGCCGTCAACCCAACCTGGATCAACGGCCCCGGACGACAGAGGGCTGTGGCACAAACGGCCGTTGTACACGTACTTGTTCCCGCAGACATCTTTGCCTACTGGGCTGTGACGCAAGCTTCTGAGCGTGTGTGCAGTAGCTCTCTTTACTGAGTATCAGACACCGTGCAGACAGCAGCTCCACCTCAGCGGCGTGACGCCATCGGCGCGTGTTAATGCATACTTCGTTTGAGAATAAGTTGACAAAGAGCGAAAGTTACGGCCTCCGGGAGCCAATCAGAGCGACGGAGTGAAGCACGTGACAGCATTCCGCACGAAGAAAGCACTCCGACGATACGTTGTCGCGTGCCTCGCTCGAGTGCGCTGATTGGCTCACCGAAACCGTAATTCGCAAATAAGAAAAAAAAATATTTATAAAAATAAAATAAAATAAAGGAACACCTGTAATCAATTTTAACAAGCTATGATCGAAGCACCGAGTAGACACGATAAAATACATCACTATTCGCGACAATGCATTTCTTTTCTTTTTATTTTTTTAATATTGTACGCCATTTAAAGCATCCCAAATACCTTTCCCGAGATTTAAAGGATTCCTCTCATTCGTGGCATATAAAACAAATCAAAACGATACACGAAGCCCTATCCCTCAGTGTACAACTCTGCAGTTCCTACGCATTCATATAATTATAATCTACCGAGTTCGACTTCTTCTGCGTGGAATTTAATTTTTAGACGATCTTATCATTCAAATGAACCTATCGTTTGTTGTTGTTTATTTTGTAATAAAGAAAATAAATATAGTGAAAAGGAAGGAAACGGAAACGCGTAGAACGAAAGGTTAGTCTCCCGTAAGCGGGGTCAGCTTTTTCGTCCTACAGGGAGAGGGAGAGGGGAAAAAATATAAATAAAAAAGGTTAAAAAAAACCAAAAAAAAACCTATCGTTTCCAAAGAAGTATAAAAGGCATCGTCTGACAAAACTGAGAAAAAAGCAGAAGGTAATCTGTTCCACTGGCAAACTGGTTTTGAGAAAAATGAACTCCTAAAAGCTGCAGTCTTACACCTATATTCGCGCACTTTATAAATATGATCTACACGCGCGGATAGGTTTTGTGCACATTCTTTCAGCCACTGCGCATAAATAATAGCGGCTGTAAATTTGTTAGATCCGAGAAACAATGGTACGGGCTTTCTGAGCAGGTTTTAAACCCCGAACATCTCGATCCTTTTGCTTTCAAAGTGATCACTGTACCGAGCTATGCGTATTTTCTTTCAATGACTCAAAGGGAGGCACTCTGGTCTCATTTAGTTTCCTCGTTGCTACGCGATTCTCATGCGTTCAATTGTTGTACTTACGTGCACATCTTCGTTGACCCGTATAACTGCTACAGGAAACAACAGTATATAACAAACAAAAAAACACGTCAGATTTTTAAAAGATAAGGCACCGATATAGCAGAGAGTTTCGAAATGTGTGGGAAACTTAATTAGGTTCCTTGCCCAGTCCGTCTGAACCAACCGGAGCACTTGGCTCCCGCATTTCAGCTGTTTCAACTCCCTGTCTGGTTTCGTAATACGATTGGGAAATCAGGCTTCGCCAAACAAAGGACGTCGAGTCTACGGTTGACCCGCGGCAGATTTCCAACACGACTCCACACAGTTCGCGCTCTATCTTTTTTCACGGCTGTTAACCTCCGGGAGGTCGACGGTCTGACGTGACTGACTCATCGTACCTCTTCGTGCTCCGCTTAAATCTAGTTTTCGAGTAAAGCTGAACTCAAATCGTCCGAAAAAAAAAAGTTTTATTTGGCCACACACGCTCGCAAAACAAAACAACAAACAGAAAAACCTAGCGAGGTCGATGAGATGCCGTCCCTAATCCCGCGGCCTTGATTCCCCGAATCTCGTCGTTTCCAATTCGCTTACTTTCCCTGAAAAAGCGCGCGACAACACGGTGTTGAAAGAGCCCGAAATTTCATTCGGAATCATGCCGTTACTTGACGACACTTCAGAATTTTCACTTTATTTTGTTTTCTTCTCAATTCCGACGACAGAAATATCGTTTACTAATAAAATCAGTGCTTGCCCCCCCCCCCTCTTTCTCTTTCTCTCTCTATTTCTTTTATTTTATTTTGCTTAATTAAAACAAAAAAGTGTTCTTTTTCTTTGCTACTTTTTTCTGAACAGATAGGGCTGCGCGCTTGCTCCGTGACGTCACGGTGGGTAGGCCAGCGCGCAGAGGAGCGACACAATCGGCTGAACGCTAAACAACTCTGCTCGTTTGCATTTTTTTTTTTTCCTTCACGCAGTGAACTTGGGAGGACAGGTGTCGCAAGGCAGAGTTCTCCTAAAACCCATTCTGTTATTTCAGGAACTGTCAGACTCTTTTTGTCAGCGGTCATGTGCGATCCAATGGCTACGTGATTGCGATCACATTGATTTCTTTTTTAACTTGATTGTTACGAACGTTGATCTTGAGCCGGAAGATAATTATATTGGAAGAAATTTATAAGCCTAAGCATCCCTAGTCATTATCATCATTTATTTTGTACTTAAAACTTACTTAAACTTCAAAAGCCACTTTTGGCAGCCATGCCTATGCATTTCAACGTAAAAAAAAAAAAAAAAAACATTGAAAGGCTGGCTATGCAGGAAAAAGAACAATAAAAATAGAACTGTCGACTGTCACCAACACCGCCAAATTTGGCGGCCGATATCTCGTCCGCCCAATTTTCGCGAATTTCCTTCACTCTGCGTACAAAATTCTCGTACGTATTTTACGTGCAAGACTGTTGTCAAACATATAATCTTTTTAATGCAGATATGATACCTTAACTTTGATCCCCGAGGTATGAACATGGTACTGCCACCGCGGCTGTTGCCATGAGGCCTTACAACATGGAAAAAAGGCAACTGAGAAGGGGTTGAAGCGATCAACATGTTTACTCAAACAAAAATCCATATAGCTGCACTTTGTTTTGTTTTTCCCAGTTTCTGGCGGTTGTCATAGCAAAAGAACGGTGCTTGCTGTGTGGGCAGGAGGCGGCGAAAGAAGCTGTTCATTTACGTTCCTCGTGTTCTTGCTCGAAGGAGTGGCCAGATGTATACACGGCGCCAGTATCACTTGGGAGCGCGTGCGTGCATAGTCTGGAAGCCTGCACAGTCGCAGCGGGGCTTTGTTTTGACCGGGTTAATTTACGAGACCTCCTGGCCAGCGGCGGCCCCCCTGCCTTCCGGTTTAACTCAGTTGCCAAAACATCGGAGGGCCAACAGCCCCGGCGAATGGCGCCGCACGGCTTTCTCGAGTCAATAGTGCCCAGAAGACGAGGCCTGCACGCCCCTCAAAGGTCCTCACAAGTTCGTCTGCTTCTTTTGCAGGGGTTGTGGTGACGTCAGAAAGACGCCGAGCTCTGATTGGTTCTGATCTGAAGGATAGTGGGTAGACCTCGAGGCAGCTTGCTTTGAGGTCTACCCACTGTCTCTTCAATCGGAGCCAATCAGAGCTCGGCGTCTTTCTGACGTCACCGGAACTCCTGCGCAAGAAGCAGACGACTTGCTCTCCGCATAGTGAATCCGCGCAGCGCCGTCTGGCTGTCAGCATCGGCGCCAGCGTGTCCCAACGAGCGCGACGCTCAGCATGCGGCGATGCCAAGACGGACGCGTCTGCCGCTCGGCGGCGACTGAGCTTCAGCGTGTGTGCCGCTTGAGGCGGGGATCCACGAACGATGACGCCATGCGCAGGCCTTGTCCTCTAGGTGGTATTGCTCGAGTCCGGGCACCTGGGAACTCGCTGACCACAAAGAAATCAAGACAAGAGAGAAAAAAAAAGAGTAGTTGTTGCTACTTGAGAGCGACGTGCGCCGGATGTTTCGTTCTGAAAACACATGAAGAGGCAAGACACTCACTCGAGGGTCGAGTGGTAAAGTTGTGTGCGTGCCTGAATGCCTGCACGTCCTGCAACGTGCACTGCGCTTGTTTACGCAGCGCCGTTCGTCTGCTAATCACGGAGATGAGTCTTACTGGCGAGCATTCAACGGGTCATCTATACTGTTCTCCGAGAGACGAGAACCACAGCTCCGGTATACGCTTCTGCGGTAGTGCCCGTGGACAAAGGCGTTTCTGACATTACTATAGTTGGTGACGTGGAATCGTTGAAAATGCTGTAAACAGGCTGTATCGGCCATGTCTACGTCACGACTACAGTCACAGAGAGCTTCAGAAACGTTCATTATGTTCTCGCTTGGGTAATGCCGCAATCTCATTGGAGCGATAATTATTAGGCGTGGCACCCTGCATTCGGTAGTTGGCGGCACACCTTTGTACGTCATTCAGAGCGAAAAATGCCTGACTGTGGACTCGTGAGCGGCGTCTGATGTTTTGCAGAAGAGAGCTACTGCGCGTGCTCAGAACGAGTTCCACAGCCCAGGAGACAAGATGGCGGCGCGCAGGAGGTGATTATTGGGAGGATTTATAGACTTTCGAAACGGGCGCGTTTGCCCACAAACGCTGCGGGCAAACGGGTTTCTGCGCAAGCGCAGAAGACCGTTCTACAGCCGGTGCCAGGACCTCGACGTATAACGTCATAAACACGAGCTTGGGGACGGCGATAAGGAACGAGAGTGCACGACGCCCGTATCTCCCGGTGACGACACGGCTATCACGTAATACGTGACGTCGCGGAGTCAAGATAAGAAGGCTGCTTCAGGTTTGATATTTTCTTTTCCGGAGACGTCGATGATCCAGTTGCTTTAGTCTGCTAACGAGAGACATTGGTCACGAAACTCGGAGAGATGCCATTCTTGACACAAAGTTGCGCACAATTCTTTTCATTTTCTGAACATTTTTTATACATTTTTATTATAATTGTTATACGGATTGCTGCCGGCACATATTAAAGAGGAAAAAAAAAAAGAGGAGAAGACGACTTTTCGACGAGATGGACCCGTCAGGTGTCAGAGCACGAAACGCGCAGAGTAAAACCAGACGTGTACACGTTACCCAAAAAAAGTATACCGAATACCGTAACTCACTCAAGAGGTAACTAAATACGTTACTCGTTACCGATTCTCGAAAGGAACGCGTTACCTGACCTCAAATATAACGAGTTACTTTTCTCGTTACTTTGACGACCAAATACACAACTGCTTTTGTTTCACGGTTTATTGTTTTCTTTTCAGTAGTCGTTGCACTTAAACAGCTGCTGCCTCGCCAAGTTTTCATCAGTTATGTTTCCCCGCTTCCTTGATAATAGATCTCCGGCGACGCCGAAGAGTCGTTCTACTGACGCGCTCGAAGGAACGGCAGTGTTGTGCTTCAGGAAGTGCTGGTGACTCTGGGATTCTCCTTTTTCTTTTGTTTTTTCTGCTTCTAAAGTTCGAAGTTGACAATGGATTATGTGCCTTCCCGCGTTGGCAACCTCCGAGTTTACATTCGGTCTGTACACGATCCTAGAAGGTTCAACCAACGAACCTTATTAAGGCGAAAGCCTATGTCTCATCGTTCAGTCGACCTTCGAAGTTCTTGAGCGAAAACACGTCGGCGACACGGAAGGTACCAAAACGTTTACGTGACCACTTCACTCAGTGGATGACTAAGTGAATGAAGATGATGACTCACCACATTGAGAAGGATGACTCAGTACGTTAAGAAGGATGACTCAGCACATTAAAAGGGATGACTCAGCGAGCAAATCATGTGTCTGTCTTTAATGCATCGGCGCTTGGGCTTTCGCCTTCAAGTCGTCTTAGGAATAACATAGAGACCCTGTGCATTTTTTTTGTGTTCGCTGGGTGAAGGACATTTCCAGCTGTGGAGTTCGACAGACGTGTTCAGGGATAAACGTTGCAGCACTGTCATACTGTTTAGTTGTTTTTCGTGGGGCTGTTCATCTGCCTTCGTAGCAATAATTGCATACTCAGGTTACAATTAAAATGAGGCTGATCAAACGGTGTTGTACACGTCACTCCTCAAAAGTAATGAAATACCGTGCGATGGCGGTCTCCAAAACTCCCATTCGCAGGGTCCCTTGCCCTTCAGGGTCTGGTTTAATTCTGCGAGGACGCCGTGGATCCCGAAGGATCCGAGAGTATACTGACAGCTTAAAAAACGCGGGGCGTGTTCATTCTTCCCCGCAGCCAATAAGATTAAGTCAAACAAAGAATTACGAAGCAGGGAACATATTAAAAGCCACGCCTTTCTTAAAGAGAAATAAGAATATGCTCGGTACTCAACAAATCACGCATTTTCTTCCTTTTTTTTTGTTTTTCTTTTTCAGAGTTGGCACGCATGAGTGCTGGTGAAGAAAGGACATGGCGATTGCTCGGTTGAGTGTTCTTCGTGAAGATAAATCAACCGGTCAATTAAAGCGGAATATATCTCCAGTTTCTGCGCTAGCGGGTCAAGGCTGCCCGGGAGGGAGAAGAAGCGGAACATATATTTAGGCGCCTTCCCCTTCTGTTCCGTTAGTGCAAACACTGCAGCTGTGCGTTTTCAACGCCGTCGCTCAATGTGCTGCTTCCTCGTGTTTTTTTTTCTTTTTTTATTTGTCCGTTTCCTCGGTGCGGTCGAGGAGTTAATCGAGGCAGCCTGCCAACAAACACATCGCCACGCGGCTGATGCTCACAGCCCAGGTATAAATAAATGTCGCCTGCTCTGCACCCGAGCTCGATATGGAGACGACTGCAGTGATCGACCGCGGAACCATACGCGGAGCAACTCCTGACGCTGGAAACATCGCGACTGCCTTGAGGGTTCTTCCGTAAAGCCGCGATCCCAATGCTCGTCCAGGATAGAAGAGACAGATGGGCGTTCGCTGGGACACGCCTCTTCAAAGCACGTTTGCTTCGAACATGTCTGCAGGCAGTTTTTGTACGGCCAATGGATCCTCATAGGAGGAAGAAACTCGCCTCGGTCGGCGTCTGCAAACTGTCTTTTGTATGTATTCGCGGCGTGATTGCGACGTAGTCGGCCGCACTCGAACGCAAGTTTCGCCTCAAGCCGCTCCCTTTCTTCGGGTGGACGTGGTGACAGGGAGACCAAAAACGAACGAGAGAGCGCCGCGGATGAGTCAGCGATTCGGGCAGATCCAGAACGGTGCTCCAGTGTTGTGGCGTCCCTGCAGCTCGAACCATGGTCACGTGGGAAGTCTCATCAAGAAGAGCTCCGAGAACAAAGGTGTTTTCTCGCGTACGGGCCAAAGCCCGCGAATATTTCGAGCTCCCGGTGACGTCACGGGAGATCTCCCGCGCGTGGCTCCCAGACCCGCGGCGACGAACACACCTCCCTGGGCACAGACAAACACGTTTTTTGGGACTCCGTCAAACGCATTCCGCGCGGGCCCCCGGCGGCCAATTGGCCCGCCGGTGGTAGGCCGAACCACAGCGGGAGACGCAAATAGCGGGGGCAAATAATAGCGCGGGAAATAATAGAGTCCTGGTTCCGCGCCGATTCCTAATTGCTCCCGGGTTTAACGCACGATCAGGTGTCCCAGGCCGAACGCGGAGGCTGTTTACCGCGGGGCAGATTGGCACACCACCAGGCTCGCGTCGAACGCCGAGTTCACAGACCATCGGCGCATCCAGGATTTTCGTCCGGGGCAAAGGAGGGGAGGGGGTGTTAGGAAAGCTATGCAACATTTTTTTATTTATTTATTTCCGAGCTATAGCTTGCGATTAAACGAACTTTGAGGTGTTGTGCTGAGATTGCGGTGCTACACGTGCATTGCGGGTGGAACCAGCTGAACAATGAAAGTAGACACAGAAAAGACAATCCCTATCGCTCTCTGATTGGTTGTTCGTAAGTTGCCGAAGACGCCGTCGCCATAGCAACAGCCTCCGCTCGCGGGATGGGGAGCTTGCGGACACCGGAAGCTCTAGTTTTTCTGTACGAGAGCGTCGCTTTCCCTCTCACATAAGAAGATCGCGTTCGTGAATACTCGATTCCTCCCCTTCTTACGATGTTCTTAGCATACGAACTTCTTAGCTAAGTTGTCGTAACCTACAGTTCTGCGTGACTCTGGCCTCAGTTGTTCCGGGACCATTTTCTTCTACACCCGCTTTCAGTGCTATAGAAACAAAGTACTACGAATGTATGCCGACTGTAACCATAATGAGGTATAGCATGTTTTCACAAACGGCCCAACACTCCGATGATGATAGCGAGTGAAGCGGGCAGACTGAATTTTCGAAAGGTACCAACCCGTCAGGCAGAAATGTCTTCTTTTTTCTCACCCTATCAACCTTCGGACAATGAGCATGACTTGCCTCACTGTCCCGGCGCACATGGCACTTTCCAGATCTAGCCGCACTCTGAGCTTCGTCATTCGCTGGGAATCTTTCAATTGTTCGCCATGATCTCTGTGTTCTGCGGGAAAGGGAACTCACAGACTTGTTGAGATTGTGGAACGCACGTTGAACGTGCAGGGTCGCACATTGCTTCCGATCGAGATATTTGTCCCGAAAATTCCGAGCATGTGCTCGTGAAAACCCCAACAGGATGAGTGAGACCTTCAGGAAGTCCCAGAGTCCTGTGTGCTGCACACCGCAGTGCAGTCCCAGAGCCATGAAGGGGCGCTATGGGGCTTTTTCAGTCCTTCTCCCACTTCCCCGAAATCCAACCGACCCCATAATATGCAAACGCATATTACAGCCCCTCTCCCTCACTACCGAAGCGCATGATATTCCATGCGCCTGTCACAGCACATGTCACAGCACATGCGACATGTCACAGTACAAAAAAGGCGTCCACATTTTGCAATTTGAGTAGGTGTAGGAGCCGCCACCATTACTCTTGATTCCGTTGATGCTGGAGTAATTGCTGTTTTGTTCTTTTCCTCTCCGTTAGTTGAGGCCGGGCACGTACGTCGTGCAACGAGCGCCCGCCTCTACACCACCTTGAGCTTCGCACGCTGAACTCCGAACGGTGACTAGACAGCCTGTGTTGTTTACAGCTGGATCGCACGGCCGAGGAAAAGCATATGATGCTCAAGGCCATATTCAGAGGTACAGCATACGATGCTCAAGGCCACATCTGAGAGCTACAGCACATAATGCCCAAGGCCATATCTGAAAGAGAGAGAGAAGACCTGCAAAAGAGGAAATACTAACGTGGGGAGTCACAGCCAAAGGCCAAACGGTCATCGTTAGTTAGGGAGGGGTTTAGTGGATTAACAGATGATAGAACAGAAAATATCTTGAGAAAATATCATATCATGTTGTATTACACCTGAGACTGCGGTGGATGAAATTGGAAGAACTTTCAGTAGAAGGAACAGACAGAGAACGTCTCAACCCGCTAACTGATTTATTTCTCAAACAGCCTTTAAGTACCTGCGAACTTTTTTCCCAACCACACCCTTACAGATAAACTCCTTGTTGCAGACATCTCGAACCGGATGGAACACGCACAAACGATACAAACACAACCCCACTTGAGACGAGGACTTAACAAGGGACACTGCGGAACATCGCAGTGCACCTTGAGATAGATAAGTCCCGAATTAACCCAACAATCGCGTCAAAGCGCACACACCAACAGCAAAACAAACAAACAAACAGACAGGTCGTTTGTAAACACACACTCAGGTGGCCTAAAAAAACATATACAGACACATATACACGAGGACTTAACAAAGGGAAACTGGCGGAACATCGCAGTGACCTTGAGATAGATAAGTCCCGGGAATAAAACCTAAAGGCTCTGTTACACC
The DNA here is from genome assembly GCA_037355805.1 of Ixodes ricinus. Lineage (NCBI taxonomy): Eukaryota > Metazoa > Arthropoda > Arachnida > Ixodida > Ixodidae > Ixodes > Ixodes ricinus. Next base: position 58,359 of record JAZHYW010039450.1, on the reverse strand, counting down.
TCGACGTAACGCGCGCCAGCGAACGCTGGCCGAAGTCGGCTACGTCACGTCAGTCACGCCGCGCGCGTCAAAAATTCGCCCTCATTATACTCCGGCGGCTTTGGCGGCTCCCACGGCGCGCGTCGGTGGGCGGCCGGCGCGGCGCATGCGCAGAATCTGACTACGAGGGCACGTTTCCTGCGAGAGTGCGCCACTTCCGGTTCCTTTTCGTTTCGAATAGCAGACGAAAATTCTCGCGCTTCTTGAGCGCCAAGTTCGAGCGATGGCGTGGACGTACCTTGCACGACGAAAACTCGCGCTTGCACTGTTGGTGCACCGCCTGCGCCGCAAGCATAGGCGGTCAATGTACATACGGTACATCTTTGACAAGCGCACGGTCTACGGTACTCAAGCTTCCTCGTGTCGTAGACACACGGGTGAGAACGAATTCCCTCGATCAGCTTCTCGACGACCGAGTCCGATTCTTCAAAAATGACGCCACACGGAGTGGTGCTCCCGTTGTCTGCTATTGCTCGTATTCGCCGCGCTTCCCCCGCGAGGGCTGCCGGGAGCCAGCGCGTGATGCATCCTGGTCCGGCGTCGCTGGCGCGGCCGGCGCGGAATACGGCATGCTCCATTTTGGCGTCGAGGCGGTCAGGCTGCGTCGAACGCCGCCGGTCGCGTCGGTTACGCCACGACGCCGGAGTATAGAGCGTCGGGTTTTCGCCGACGTGACGTCGCTGTGACGCGCTCGCACGCGCGCACGCGTTACGTCGAGTATAAACAGAGCCTTTAACAGTCGCGTCAAAGCGCACAAAAAAAAAAAACACACACAGACATGTGGCCTCTAAACACATACACAGATGGCCCCCCAAGAAAAAAAAAAAGAAAAAAGCAAGCACAGACGGCGTCCGTTCAAAGTCTGAGAAACTTTTTGGAGTTTCGCGTCCAAGTTGCATTGACGCTTTAGCTTATGCAGTTTCCAATAGAACTTATTCTTTATTGTGAAGCCTTCGCCATTTCGGAGTCCGCCGCATGCATGCGTACATTCCTCTTGTGCATGCACGGCACCCCCAAGTAGGTTTGGTTGCAGACGCGTCGGGAACGCGCAAAAAAAAACCTGAAAACACATTTTAAACACGAGCGCTTTTTTTCTTCTTTAATTATCCCCTGCTGCGAGCATATATTTCACGTTAAAACTGCTTCAATATATATATATATCGTACTATATGAATTTCTTGTATTTTCGTTTTGTTTTGGCGTTGCCGGTATGTGGCATTGGGAGAGCGCTCGTTTCCGGTGTGCAGCAAGTTTTTTTACTACTTTCTATTTATTTCTTTTGTTTCGGGCCATATGTGTCTTGTTGCTTTTCCTTCTGGTGTGTAAGACATTTGTGAGTTCCTGTTGTTGTATTGTGCGTGTGCACTCTCTAGCGTCATGCCGTTCCCTTTCTCCTCTCTCTTCGCCGTGCGGCCACTGAATCCTCACAATCCCTCAAAAAAACCGGGTCCTTAAATGTTCTCAAATGTTGTTTTAAGCGGGCATTTTTTATTTTCATATACCCGATGAACCTACATCCTTTAATCGACTCATTACTCGATTAATCGGTCTCGGAAATTTCAAGGCATAATCCTAAAAAAAATGTCAAAATTAATATTAGTTTTGTTTGCCTTCTGGTGAATATATGTGTGAACGGCGGAATACAACAACTTGAATTATGGCTGGTTGGCTGGTTGGTTGTGTTGTTTGCCAGACGTGAGATTTGGCCTCACTTCACGGTGGGCACGTTTCACGGGCCTGGGTTATTGTAAATTGATGAGGGTGACTGCGGGGAAAGGGGAAGGGAAAATATGGTGATGTGAAGGGGTCCGGGATGACGAGGGCAGCGTTAGCAAAATAATGACTAAACACGTTTCGCGTGGAGAAAATAAAAAAGATAAAATAAAATTATTAGGGCCGTTAAGACGGCGACCAGGACATATGTTCAAACAGTGCTATACACGACAGAAACACATAGCGCGCCAGCCAGCACAAAATATAACAATGAGAGTACTTATATCGACCTAACTATACCTCGTTTCACCCCACGTGCGAGCGAAGGCAAAAGCTGGAAACGCGAGCACGAAAGCTCCGCGTGTTTAGGATTTGCTCGAGCGCGCGAGCTGGGGAGAAGCGCTGAAAGCGCTGGTTTCGCGCTCTCAGCCCCGGCCCCGCCCGCAGGTAAGGCGAAACGAAGTATAGGCCACCGTTCTAAAGTTTCTGGCACGTCACAGTCACAGTCTTGAGAGAAGTTCGCACGCGCCCAAAGAACAAAACACAAATTTTCTCAGCCGTATGCACGTGGAAGTTGGTCCCTTCGGTAGGCTGAATGTAGCTTCGAGCGTGAAAGTGAATGTCCGGCGGCCCTCTCAGGCAGTTCAAGAATTCAATTCGTTCGGATGCGTAGCGTTCGCACTTAAAAAATATGTGTTCAATTGTCTCTTGTTGGTCACAGTGTTGGCAATTAGGGCTGGCCAGCTTTTCCAATCCGGTACAAGTTAACGTTTGTATAAGCGTAACACTTGAATTATGAATCAATCTCGATATGTATATAGTTGAGAACCATTCAAAGACACTCACACTCGAAGATTATTACTTCAACTGCGTGAGACAAAGAGGTTCGTTGATTTTCTCCGGCATGAGCGACCTCCTTTGATTAACGGACAATCGAACGGCGATGAAGTGGCGGAAACACGCCTAACCCTCTGCACTTTTCTGGAGCTGCAAATCTCGCCCATACAGTTTAGTCTAAAACTTAACTCGACCACGTGTGCATGGTAAAAGCGTTTAATTTTTACTTTCTTTCGGTTCGTTAAAAGTTTGCCGATTAACCGGATAAATAATTTAATCGTGATGAAAGCATGAATTCATTAATCGGTAGGTTAATCGATCAATCGCCCAATCCTGATATCTCTCTCTCTCTCTCTCTCTCTCTCTCTCTCTCTCTCTCTCTCTCTCTATATATATATATATATATATATATATATATATATACATATATATATATATATATATGCTTATATGGGCGCTTGAGGGGTCGGTATACTCAAGTCGATGGTTGGTGTTTCAATTGCCGGTGCAGTATTACACGCAGGGACATCAGACAGTGCACAATCTGATCAAATCGCAGCCACATTGAGTGTTCAACGCTTACACTGTTCAAGACTGTCCTTTCTCTCATAGCATCTTTATGTGAAAGCAAATCTCTTCTTTTTCTTTGTTGAAGTGTGTACTCGCCAGGAGTGGCCTCCTCGCCACTCCGAGTTCGCCGACTCGGTGCGGTCTCTCGAAGCCAGCGTCTATTTTCTGCGGGCCTTCGCGATATTTATGGAATGTTCGTCAAGCCCAACAAAAGCCGGAAGAGCCCGGCTTAGCGTGCAGCGGGCAAGGTCGCGAAGTTCCTTCCTCGTTGGCGTTGATGTGCTTCCGACAACGGCGCAAAAAATACATATCCTCCGTTCACCCTGAGCTGACAGTGAAGTGGCAGCGGCCTCGCCGGGCCAATCACCCGCCTCCCTTTCATCACCTGACCTCTCTTTCGACGCCTGGAACCATCGACGACGTGGCGAAAAATAGGCGTATGACTGCTTCCAAGGAGGAGAACGCACCTTCCAAGTTATATGGACCTTCCAGGACGACGAGGCGAGGAGGAAGCGGGTAACGCCACTGTCTCAAGTCTTGCGGAGACCAGGGCCTGCCAACAAATGGGTTTTTGCAATCGCCTCGTCTTCTTTTTATGCTCCTTTGCTTGCTCGTCGACTGGAGGGACTTGGATCGGTACAACTTTCCTCGTGTGCTCCATCTCATCCCTTGTTCAGAGACGCTCTTGTCTGTGGCACATGTATATGTTTACCAATCACCACAAAAAAAAAAAGTTCTTGTCACGCATGGGTGCGTGAGATGCTATTTTTTGATACGCGTGGTGTCCCGTCGCGATGAGCGTTATTGCGGAAGTTTAATTTTGTCTAACAACCAATCTGTAACGCGCGTAAAAGAAAAGAAAAAAAAGGAAAAGGGAAAGCGGGGTTTTGATGAACGGGAAGAAGGAAAATGAACTGCGACGCGAAGAAGTTGACTGCCAGAAAGTGCCTGAGAGCATACTGTACCGCAGCACGCTCGGAAGAGAGACAATGAGCGACGGCGATGAGCCAAGAAGATGCAGCCTATATACCGTTCCACCACCTGAGCGCGATAAACCGAAACGCCCAGAACGGGCATCCGGGTTCCGTGGCTTCAAGCCGTGACTGTTATGGCGGACAATCGGCGAAGAAAGCAGGAAGCCAGTGTTGTACACGTTCGTCTAAAAGAAGGAACGAAAGCTAGTTTCTTTTCGATTTTGGAACGAGTTCACGTTACAAGTTCCACTGGTGAGGAAAGGAAACAAGCGTTCCTGCAAACTTTGTATGATCGGAACGTGTCGTTACAGTAACGTTGCGTTTGCGTAATTTAATGAAATATTGTGCTGGATAATCCGTAGATGAAATGAAGCAAACGAGTGAAAATATCGAAATTGAACTACACTATACGAATAATACGTTCGAGCCGCCACCATCACATCTGTTCCAGTTCGTTCGACTATCCCTCGGACACCTCCCTACCCCATGAAGTCTAAAACGCCTACCAAATTAGGGCAACATTATTTATAACAAGTGAGGAACGGCCGTTCCTCCTTCCCTTTCCAGTCCCACCGATGCAAGCTGGAACGGCGGCGTTCCTCCACCCCTCCTAAAGGGAACGGGTTCCAAGAACGTCGTTCCTTGGAACATCGTTCTGTACAACACTGCTCGAAGCACAACTGAGAATTAGCCAATATCTCGTACGGCTCCGCGTCCACAATCATGGCGCATCATACGAAGCCATTCCTGGAGAAAGGGGCTTCCCGGAATGCCCCCGCCCTCTCTGGGCCCATGAAGTGGAACGTGCAGAGGACAGCGTCTCATGGCCCGCGCGATGTCGTCTCCGCAGACATCCCACGTGCCGGGCGCTCGTCGGAGGCCTGTCTATTCCTGGTGGGCGAGCGCGGGGGACCTGTTGCCAACGCGGGGCCTCCCTCGGCAGACGAGCAAGCGGGGGCCGAGAGCTATTACGGGCGCGGATCGCCTGATGCAGCAAGCCACGACGGAGTCGGCCGCGCTCGATCTCGATCTCGCGCGGGGTTCCGACCGGGCCGCACCAGCGACGACACTCATCTCCTCCGATGGCCTTACCAGGAGTCTCCTTGTCCTGGGCTTCCGTCGCCATGCTCTCGGAGATGCGCGTTTCGGCGGTTCTGGCCGTAACTGCGCGTGTGCCATGAGCAACAAACAGGACATGTGACGTAGTTCCGATGGAGCGGAAACGAAAGCGGAAAAAATATTCCGAAAATAATCATCCGCGTGTTCCGCTCGTACTCGCAGACAGTGCATGGTATAGGCTGTTTCACACATTTGGGTCGGTTGCGTCCATAGCGACCAAAACGACAGCAACGACAGGAACTCCGGAACAACCGGGACTCATAATTACTTCACGAAACTACTTTTTGCGCTGCTTGGCATTTCGGTCGCTTTGAACGCGAGCAACGTGGCTGTCTGAACCAGGCTATGGAATATCGCGACTCCAGTCAAACGGGCGGCACCTAGCGGGAAAACACTGGACTGAACGAAGCGGGTCCTTTCGCGACCTCTGCTCGTCCATCGAGGTTTCCGTGATTACATGTCGGCGGTTGGCGCGATGGAACAGTTGTCCCGGTGACCCTGCTGTTAGCGTCGGAGCAAGGCACGTGACCACTCCATGGTCAACAATGTCACTGCCTCGCTCCGCCGCTCTTATTGGGTCGCGGGGGCCGTAGCCTCGTCCACAGTTCGCCAAGTTACCGTGAGACGGCATATAGACATTGTACGTTTATAAACGTTCATCAGCACAGCAATGCTTCCGGCGGTTCCTCGAAGAACTTGATGCCTCTGGACGTATACGACAACACATCACCGCATGCAGGTTTAAAACGCAATGAATAAAATCGGGGCAAAACCATTTTCAGTCTAAAGGCTCGTTCACACAGACCCGTTTTCTTACATTACGTTACGAAAAGTCACCGAGAAATTTGTGCTTTGTATTAAACGTGGCAACCAATTCAAGGAGATAGTCTGGCACGCGACATTCGAGACACGAATGTTTCGGTGACGACATGCTAGGACGGTAAGTTACCGTGGCAACCAAGGACACAAGGCTCGTCGTAACGTAACGTAAGGAGTTGAGCTCGGTTCAGCTATTCAGCATCATTTTCTTACGTCACGTCTAAGTCACCGAAACATTCGTGTCTCGAATGTCACGTACCAGGCTATCTCCTTGAATTGGTAGCCACGCTTAATACGAACCACAGATTTCCCGGTGACTTTTCATAACGTAACGTAAGAAAACGAGTCTGTGTGAACGAGCCTTAATACTTTCCTGGTTAAAACCTATAGCGTTGCGCCTTGATCTGGCACATGGCACGCCACGACCTGTCTAAGACCATTATATTCGCCCGATATATAGTGGGGAGGGGCCCCTTGGGGTCGTATGGAGTCGCGAATACAAGCAGTAGCGTTTGAGAGAGTTTGATCCTTTTGCGACTGCGAGTGACGAGGACCTCCGTGCTTCCTATGCCTCGTGCCAAGAATATTCCTTGAATTGACAGCCACGCATCGTGCGACGCACGGATCTCTCGGTGACTCGCATCCGTTCCTCGACGCATTGAACGCAGTCAAATGCGGCTGTCTGCATGGGCCTTTGCACTCCAAAACACCCAGGGTGTCTGCTCCTCCGCAATATACTCGGGAGAGACATGCCATCTACAGAAGGAGCTATACTTCGTCTCACCTTAGTATGGACTATTGTTAGCCGCGTGTGCTAAAAGCGCGAGCTAGTCACTTTGAATGAAGCCGCGGCGGCTGCACGAGCGCTCGTGGCTCTAGTCAAGGCAGTCAAGGCTGGCCGCTCGCGCTAGCACAGCCTTCGCGGTTAGTCCATGCTAGGGTGAGACGAAGTATAGGCGAGTGACGAAATAAAAATATGCTCAAACCTTAAAAAGGAAAAAAAAAGAATCTGTGTTGTAAGACTGCAGGACGATAGGCATGTGAAACGACATGCTCGGTGTCACAGCGGAGACGGCTTTGTTGGGTATAAATACATTTTCAGTCTCCTCACTCGCGCTCTGTCGATTGCATATCTGCCAACTGCTTTGAGGGAAAGTAAACGCACCGGGTTTATCAGAGTGTACGATAAGCTATTTATCACACTTGTATTCACCTCAAGAACCATAGTAAAAAAAATTGGCTCCTCGCGAAACCTTAATCATTTTCCCCTTCATGCGTTGCAATAAGATACATGTTGGTGCACCTTAGATTATTTTTATGTTATTTTATCGAGACGTGCACGACTCAAGCGACAAAAACATCGTTTCTTCATTCGAGAACCAAATCTTGTATAAACTACTTTGCAAAGCGCATGAAGGATGCGCAAAACTTCCTTCTTTTTTTCTTGACGATATTTGAGTGGGCTCTTCAGAGCGCATGCTCAGAACAAGCTCACGCTTATCGTCTGTGCAGTCTCGATGGTGTGGCATGTATATGTACCTACGAGGCGGGCGTACTGTGGAGGCTTGCCATCAGCACGAGCCCCGTATGTGCAGGGGCTCCACAGACAGAGTAGGGCTTCGACACATCACACGCACACATCGTATCATCATCTTTCCGTTGTACCCAATCATAGCCATCTCCTCGGGATGCGATGCGTGCCGTCGTCATTCACGTAGCCGCACCTGTTACCTTGTTGCTTCAGGGCAGATTGCGTTTTCGAGCCATACGATTTTTCGCGGCCAGTCATTCGTTGGACGCGCTCCAAAGATAGAAGTGATGGGCGCTGTGCGTGTTGTTATTGTTGCTGTTGTTCTCCAGAGCTTTTGGCACCAAAAACAAACGCGCTCAAGCTTCTTTTGTTTCTCCACTTTTTTTGTTGTTTTTTTGATGACAGTGAACGTGTTCTTTAAGCCGAAGGCGCCGGGAGTGTTCGGGAGATACGACTGTGAATGCGCAGGCGAGCTGGTGGCAGCTGATAATGTCAGTTAAAGCGCAACTCCGCTTTATTTTTGTTTTTGAAAAACAATCCCGTCCTCTTCAGCATCACTTAGGAAGGCCACACGCCAAATATTACGACGTAGTTCTGTCTACATGTTTCTTAAACGGTCCGGCAAACTTTGCAACTCGCCAAGTTGCCGAAATCGGCTGACTCGAGCGGGCGTATTGAGGCGAAACCAACAGCGTAGTCAAGGCTACGGAATGGGCGAAGTCAACATTGTCTAAACGTCATCAACGGCGTAGACTTTCCATTTTCCCGGAGGGGGCAGGCTGAGAAGTTCTCCGGGGGGGAGGGGGCTTTTCCGTGCAATTTATTTTTACACCGGCAATTATCAGTAGTTTATATTAGGGGGTACATATCACAGCATATGTATATCGCCATGTGTCCATCGCTGTGTGCGTTATTTCGTTTACATGCCACTACTAGAAGCTCGTTACATGGCACGTAAACAGCGTCTCGGTAACGGTCATGGCCCGGGGGGATGGGGAGGGGCTCTGCCTCCCCCCCCCCCGGATGTCACCAGGGGGGGGGCACGAGCCCCGATGCCCCCCCGTAGTCTACACCTATGAACGTCATCACCATTGCCCCCTTTTGCTTGTTTTTACTTCTCCGGGCAAGCGTAGCGAGTGACGTCAGCAACGTCTCCTAACGGGGCTCAGCGGTCTCCACGTGATTTGCGTAACGCGGCTGCGCAGCGCGCGTTTTGGGAGCCGTTTGGCTGCCCCGCCGTGGTCGCGCGCCGTTGCCTCCGTCTTCCGCGTCACAACCGCCGTCGTCGTCTCACCGTTTGTGATTATTGTCTCTCGTAGTTTCGTCCACGCTTCGGACACTACGTGCGCAGACTAATGCCGCAGTTGTGCAGACGTCGTCGAATGCCGTAGACGCCAAAACATGATGAAGAGTGCGGTGCAGACGACACTTGCGCCTGGTACGCGCCCGCCCCAATCCCGCCCGTCATTACGTAAAGGATCACGTGACATCTCGTACCACGTGATGGCCATGTTCTTGGCGGCCTGAGGCCAATGTTGCCAGACGGAGCTGAAGTTTCGGTTTCAATTTCTGCTCATGTTTAAGAATAGATTTAAAAATATATATCCCATTTTTCGCGAAGCAAATGACGCATAGTGTCTTTTTGGTGCGAAATCAATCACTCATTATTCCTAAATCTTCGAAATCGAGCGGAGTTGCCCTTTAACGCATGAGACTGTGGTGAAGAAAAGGAAGCACTTTTGGTCGAAGGAACTGAACACTCGAAACGTTCCCTTCTGTGTCTGCTCCTTCGACTAAAAGTTTTTTTTTCCTTTTCTGCACTACAGTCTCAGGTGTTAAACGACATGATGGTTCGGGAGATGGGGGAAGGGGATTTATCTCCTATTTTCCTGAATTGTTTACTGTAGTCGCTGACAGCTAGAGCAAGCTTACGCCTTTTGCTTCGTGATTCATCCTTCGGCGTTCTATTGGCTAAGCCGCAGCGATCATTGGTAGCGGAGTGATAGAAGATGCTCAAAACCCACCACTCCTTTTTTTTTACACAAAAAAGGTCTATTATTTTAAAGGGTATAAATTAAAGGGCAGCTCGCTTGCACATTTGCATTAATTGCATTATCATCATACATGGAACACGTTAAAAATATATTTTTAAGAGAAAAATAATTTTGCGCAAAATTTACGCCGTCAGCTGCAATTTAGGTGGAGGTCACGGCCCGCTCTAGCCCCGCCCACAGATCAGTGGCTTGGCTGCTCGGCCAAACACGCTGAGAAGCCTAGTGTTTCCCTTTCGCGACATTTGGTGCGTCTAGTTTGGCGTATGACACCGCCTGCTAGTTGTGCGAGCAGACGCGCGGCAGCCTCCGGCATCGTCTGCTATTCCGCCACCGTCTATCGTCGTCTTCAATGCCCGTAGAAACATGAAAGCTGAGCGTCGGCGTCCGTTTTCGCCTTGGCCCGTCTGATATTCCGCCCCCGTTTAAAATCTTCTGCAACGCACAGAAGACGCGACCATGAAAGCAGCGTTCTAGCGTTCCATCATGTGCGAGCCACGGCCCGATAGGCCTCTTTCTCTCGGCCAGGGGGCGCTGTAGCGTCGACATGCAAGACTCGACCGCAAAAGATGCGCCCCCGCTAGCGTCCGCGAGACGCGACGATTTAATGCTAACGTGAAACGGCGTCCTAGCGTCCCAATCATGCACGATCCATGAGCGCCAACTAGCGTCTCTCAGCGGCCCTCAGAGTCTGTCCTCGCGCACTAACCGAGTGCTTGAAAGGACACACTGCAAAGCGCCACAAAGACGCGACCTAAAAATCTTCGATTTCGCTCGTCAGGGGCGTTGCTCAAAACTTGAGACCAGAGCCGTATATTGGGAAAGTTTGGCCAATGGGCGGGAGCCCATTGGCCAAACTCTCTCAATATACGGCCGCCGCGAGCACCGAATATTCCCCCCGTGGTTAGGGCGTGCACTACAAGTGCGACACAGCGTTGACCAATCAGCAGACCGGAAGCTTCTGCTGATTGGTCAACGCTGATTGGTCAACGCACGGAAGCTTCTGCAGCCAGAGGTTGGGAGTGGGACTCCGTGACGACAGCGACACTGGCGTTCTCTACGACCAACCGCCAGGATCGCGAAACGCAACAGCATGAAACACTCCGGCTTCTGTGACGTCATTTGTAGCCGCGTCCGGACCACTTTTGATGTAGGGGCAGCATAAGACGCTAAACACACCAGTCGGAGACACGCTGCAGGCAACATAGTATTAGTAAACACCGGGCTATGGGGGCAACAAGCTCGATGAAGCGCCCCCTATAGTTCGATCTCCTGCCCAGCAGACCATGACTTAGACACACTTGATGCGAGCCGGACGCACGATTGCCTCCAGTCAAAATGCTCGCAAATCGTTACCTGTGAGGTATCTTCCCGGTATTAAACCATGGTTGCAATCACAACGGTTGCACAGTTCACAGAGCAGCGGGGCCGCTTTTACGGGAAGCGACATCTTTATTCAGTACCAACACGCGCAAAGGAACAAATGAAGCCAGATCAAGCAACATAGTTGACGTGGGGCGGTAGGCTTAGGCCAGTCCCGCTACGAACCCAAGCACCCACACAGCGCTTCCGAAGGCACGTGCTTGCTGACTCGGTGAACGCAGAACGACCCGTAGCCATAAAAGTAAACGAGCTGAATGAGCATAGCTCTTTGAGCACGAAGCAAACGCCGGCAGCCATGTTCTTCATCGTTGGAAACCAAAGCGGAAAGAAAATTTAGGGATATTTTTTAAAAGCAGTAATGACTCTATCTAGAGTATTTGTTTCTCAAGCAGAAACATATTGTCGATAAAAATACAATTACGGCACGGAGAAACGATTTCACAACGAACATTTCACGCGTCAATCATCACTACAACCAATGAGAGCAGAGAAAATATGCTTTTGTGGAAACAAAAAAGTTTTTTTTTTATTTCAGTGTTTTTTGTTTTTTAAAGTTATCGGCGATTATGGAATGTTTGAGCTGCCCCAGGAAAGCTAGCGATCCCCCATTATTCCGACGCCACTCCTCGAATCGTTGCGTCGAATCGCAGGGACTTCAAACGACGCGCCTCAATAGCTTTTCATTGACCCAGGCACTCAAGGCCCCGTTGAGGAGGCCAATATCCGACTTACACATCGGGGTTCCTTGCCCTCTCGTATACGAGAAAAAGAAGAAAGGCGTCTAATCTCTTTAGGCGCACGCTGTACTCCACACGCCCGAAAGAGGACGCCCATGTCAATCCGCTGGAGGGGCTCCGTGGCGCGTTCGAACTCGAGCGATTTCACCCGTCTCGCCCTCATCAATGGACGGCTTAAACTCGAGGGAAAACGACGCCGTTATGCAAACTACAGCGAGAGGGACTCCGCGGCGCCGAGAGGAGTGGCGCCGGTCGTACGGACGACCCTCCGGGAGCACAGCCAGAAAGCCCGGGAAAGGGGAGGGGTCAGGACACCCACCCGAAATGTATACGCTTTCAGTCTCACCCCTCATACTTCATTGAAAGACAGAAGTATCTGTGTACACGCCTCGAGTATGTTTGCTTCGAACATGTCCGCAAAGAGACCTCGCGACACCCATTGCCTCGCTCGATATAGGAACACAAACCATGTCCTCCGGGAGTAGGGACAATAGGGTCCCTTCTGGAAGGGGTGACGAGGGTGCAGCTTTAGCCACTGCGAGGATGGAGTCCAGCGGCTCACTCCACGGCCGTCTCAGGGCCTCTCGAGGAATCGTAAATGGCTGGATTTCCACACCCTACAGTCTAAACAATGTCTGTGAGTTCACTTTCCTGCAGAACACGAGACAGCCAATCACGGCTCAAGATAGAATGATCCCAGCGAATGACAGCTCGGAACACGATCTATAAAAATGCGATGTGCAGGGACAAATGAAGTGAAACGCCATATATTCGCTGTCCTGCGAACATCGTTCTTTTTTTTTCTTTCTTTCTTGTGTGTGTGTTTGTGTCTGTGTGTACCTGTGTGTGTGTGTGCCTGTGTGTGTGTGTGTGTTTGTGTGTGTGTGTGTGTGTGTGTGTGAAATAGCATATGGAGTTTCTTCATTCGCACTAATTTTTCGCCGCAATGGGCCGTGTCGTATTCTGCGGGAAAGTACAAATCACCGATTTCGGCCGACTTATCTCACGAACCCAAATCACTCCTCTCGGGTCCTTTTTTCCTTTCCCCGAAACGAAGGTGACCCGAACGTGAGCGACCCCAACAGCCAAACACGACGCCCGACATGCGAAGGTCAGTCCACCGATGCGGTTCGATCGACGCATCAACGCCTCCGCTTGCGCGAGAAATGACGGATATATTGACCGAGGTATTTTAGGGAAGGACGCATTTGCGCGCGCGACGATTCCCACACGCGTGCATTCACACGGCCCGTCTTTCTTTCCGTTTTTTTTCTTCTTTTTTTCCGTTGCTGTTGTTATTTTCGGTGTTTGAAAGACCCTACGAGATGTTGCAACCCTCGCTGGAAGGGGTGACTGGCTTACTAAGTTCCTTCCCCGCAATGCATGGAAGGTCTGCGGGAAAGCCCTCGATTTCGCAGCTGTCACTCTGCGATAACGGCGGCGCCGTGTCACGTGACCCCCTCTATGTCTATATGAACGGACACGATTGCAGAATAACCTTCGTCGGTCCGCTGGGGAGACTGACCTTTCGAGGCGCTGGGAAAACGGCTGGAAGCCGCGAGTTTCTAATTTCGCGAATGAAGAAAATTCTTCTACAAAAAATATATATAAATAAAAAAGACAAAAAAGTTAAAGGTATTGCGATATCTCACGATGGGTCAGCGTTCAAGATAATTAGGGTGCTCGAAGCTGGACGGTAATCTTATGAATAGGACGTCGCATTTCAGACTTCTGATTGGTCACTCGTGTATATGTTCTCTACAAGTCCGAAACTTTTGTGCCCCAGATTTATTTACACCATGCGGTACGTCGTGGAAATGTAAAATTTGTTACATGTAACCGCGCGCATGTTTTATCTTTCACGGGGACAGGCGAGAACGTAACAGTCGACGCGACTTGCATCACCCGTTTCCGCATCCGAGCAGCCACGCTCACTTGTTCCGTTCTCACGCGATGTTGCGGCGATTACGGAGGACAAACGCGTTCGTCGGTGAGCGAGTCCTTGATAACGCAAGCGCAAAAACAGGAGTAAAAGAAAAAAAAAAGAATCGTCGTCGTAGAAGGCGACGACGGCGGAGGCATGCGCGCTTAAAGTAACTGTATCCGTGCCCTTTGGCAAGTGACTGCTGAGTTTGTCGGCCTCGGTTTGGTGCCAAAGAGCGCTTTTTTCGCATCAAGGGCGGCCTGGATCGGGACGGCGGGAGTTCGCGACGGCGGGCAAGGGGTACACGAACTCTGAGTACGTGGTTACACTTGGAATCCATAACCGTCCCGATGTTTACTGCACACCAACGCGCGTGATCGTCGCTACGTTCTGGAAAGTGAACAAAGAATAACGGCTTATACGGACGCATTAACGCCGAAAATCGGCACCGACCAGAAGTTTTCCTTCCTTGGAACGGTCTATACATGACTCGCATCGCCGCCACATCGACGGCCATTATGGTGCTTTTGTCGCTAAGCGCGCACCTTCTGCAGGACACATTTCGCACCAGCGAATTCGTTTTTCTGGGGAAGGACGAAGGGTAATGACCACCCGCATGTCGCAATAACGTGACGTTCAAGGCATGTATCGCTCTATTGACGCTCATTTATATTTCCCCCGTTTTCTTCCTCCGAAAGAAACTAGTCGCCAGTCGAAACTCGGTTTTGTCTAACCTCTTAAAAAAATATAAAAATTAATATAAATTTTTTTTTTTGTTCAGACAAGAGGTGTCTACTACTGGCAACCGCAGTTCACACATTTGTTTGTTGGTGAGAGTGCAATTCTCAAGGCATATACATATAATGGGATACTGACTCCAGAGCGCTCACGTCAAAGCGGGGAATCCGATGCGTTAAGTTTCGCAATTCGACACAAGAGGGGTCAAGGAAAGTGCCAGGGACCCTCCCCGCCCCTCCCCCTTCCCGAGAAGGCTAAAACCAACGGTGCACACGACATTGAAGAATCGGCTAAGCTATCGTTCCTCCTTTTTTATTATTATTATTATGAAGTAACGACCGTGATCTCAGCTGAGATGAAGTAGACAGATCTGCTCGTACTTATTTTCGCGCGAGTTCCCACTTAGCGAGATTATTCGCGGTGGACGCCCAGACCATAATTATCCCCGTGCCCGGTCGTGGCCGAGCGCCCTTCAAGGTAAAGGCAATTTGAAGCGGGGAATTTGTTTGTTTTCGTGTAAAACGCAGTCCTGTCTGTGACGTCAGATTGCAGCGGCGGTGCTTTTCTGGAAGGCGCAATTACTGCTTCTTGCGGGTAGCCATGTTTTCTGCGGAGACGACCGGCGTGACGGCTTCGGGAAAAGCGGCACAATCAACTGGAAGATGCAACTTTCCAGAAAATCAGTTGGCACGCGTCCAGCTCATTTCGGCTTCTGCGCGCGTGCCCGGAGTTACGGACGTGGCTTGTCTGTAAACAGCGAGATTCTCTTATGACGCAATCGGGTTGGGGGGGACCCCGAGCTGTTTCGATTTGGATGAGCATCGATTGTAGCGGCGTTTCTTCGTGTAATTATTCTAATTTATACTGTGCGATGCACGTAGATTACTCCGAGCTACCAGTCGTATTGCAGCTGCACGGACAACATTTTTAACAAAGATGCCATACGCCCACTGGGGATAACTTCCAGCTGTCTAAACATGCAATTAATTATGACGTAATTCAGCCGCACAGCGGCGGAATGTACGCCGAGGCAAACATCGATAGAGCCTGCGCTGACACCCTCCTTCGATCAGCGGACTCGAACAAACGACAAATATCATTAAGCGCAGCGAAATTGAACCCGCTTCTCGGCAAGTGGTCCATTCCCAACCACTTTGCAAGAACGCGTAGCAAGCTTTAAGAGCCGACAGGCACTTCACTCTGTAGCAGCCTTGTTCTGTAACAATAAAGTCGTCACTTCACGCGCCTTTTGGGACGGTTGAATACGCGTGACTGTTGGTTAGTTCATCACCTCGTGATGAAGTGGCAAACATCAGCAGAAGTCTTTGTACGCGCTATCCTTTGGCTCGACGGCTCGTGCCGTCAATACGATAAGGGTATACACGCGCCCGCGATACCATTGTTCTACACTCTTGCCGCGTGTTTTACCGCACTCGACAACATTGTGCCGCAAGGCCCTGCTCAAGCACCTGTAATTTGCATAACGTGCTGAGGTACACTCCGTCGTCTTTCTGACTCTTGAGTGCGACCAATACACCCCAAAACCGATTGACGCTTCAACGGGACGCGTTTTGCACGGCGGCCAGTGAAAATTTGAAGCACGGTTAAACAGCTCTGTGCCGCCCTCAAATCTTTGTCCGTTAGGACGGAGCTATGGCATCAAGTCGACAGAAGATGAGCTCGTGCAGCTACTGTTAAGAACCATCGCGGATAATATAAACGACAACAGACAGGGAAAACTTCCGTGACGTATATAGGGCTGGGCGATTTAGGGAACAGTTCTTGAGCCCTTTGACAAATAAAGATATGGTGCAGCTGAGGCTGCTTATGAACTCTCGAAAGCTTCTGCCTGTACACTGTCCCACGATGCACTACATCGAAAGTCCTCCTTTGAACGGCATAGCCAACATTAGAAGTGCGACAAGGCGTCCGCACCTTTCGCTATTGAGACCGCATGGCCATTTGAGCATCGTATCGATGGTACCGATGGTCCAGATTCCAGAGTATTTATACCACACTGCGGTGAAGTACATACTCAAGGACTTCTGAGAGTTTGGACTCCGCAAGCGGCACTCGAAGCCAGACAGGGGGTTTCCTGTCACATTCCGTGACCGCACGAGACGTCACCAAACGTTGAGGCCAATTAACTAACAAAAATATACATCATACGACTCTGAAAGCAGGCCGCAAAGATCATTAACTTTACAATGTTTCTCGCTGTTCTCTCACTGATCGTGCGAATGCCAAACTACACCTAAAGTAAACTACACCGAGGATTGTTAAATAAGCAAGCACTGTTTCATCTGAGCCACTCTTCTCTTTTTTTTTTTCATTATTATTCTAATGTCTGGAGCTAATTGTGTAAACATTCGTGTCCAGTGCGGCGACATCCCCCGAGCACGCCTTCCTTTTGATAACCAGCAGGGATTAAAAAGTGTGAAAGAAATCCGGGAGATTCGATGAGTCTCCGAACGAAGCGACTGAGGGCGTTCTTTTGCGGCTTGTCTCGCGGAGTCTGGCGTACTCGGCCTTCGGTTTAATCTCAGCGAGGAGAAGAGGAGGTCGGAGAGGAGGCGGCGACCTTGCAGCTGCAGCCTCTTCTAATATCGGCGCTTCCTCCGACATCTATCTGTCGGGGGCCCTCGAGTTTGTTTACGGACATTGAAGCAGCGCATCTGCTCGAAAACGATAAGCAGACGCATGCATCTATCCATTACACGGGGGAGTGCTTGCCCTTCCACGGCAAATTTCTTTGCAATACGAACAGCTTTTTTTTTTTTTTTTGCAGTGCATTTGAACATTGATATTTACTTGATAGTTTTACAGCGAAACTGAACGGCGCCTGTCACGGAACACTAGCAAACGCCGTGAAATATGGGGCTCGGGAAACCGTCGACGCTCTTCCAGCGTCGCGCTGCGCGCACCTGCAGAGCCTACGCGAGGATGGATGGATGGATGGATGGATGAATACGGCTGAGCCCTTTGGATCGGGCGGTAGCTTACGCCACCTAGCCAATTTGTCTTACCATTTAAGCTTAGAATATTTAAATGTGAAAACTATATACACTCCACACTGAACAGAAAGTGAGGCTATAAAACTCCCTTGTCATCAGTTAATAAGAAAATATCTAGTTTTCTCGTGCTTTCTGCCACCATTCACTTAATCTTTGCTTGGTAATCTCTACTGTCTTGTAATCCACTTTTCCTTCGCTGTCTCTAAAACCCAATGACTTTATTAAATCTATGTTGTCTTCGGTAGGCATAGGGTGAAGCCCTTTACAGTAGAGTATCAAGTGCTCAGCCGTCTCGTCCACCTCTCCACAACCGGCAGCGTCTCGTCCACCTCCCAAACCGGCAGCGCCCCTGCCGGGAGATGCGCGAGGTCCGATGCGAAATTTCGGTCCCCTTCCTGTCCTTGTTCGGACAACTCTTTCTTCTTCTACCGTGGTAGGGACACTAGACCTGGGGACAACTTTTCTTGGCAATGAAGCCAAAGCTATGGTTTCCCTACTCTCGCAAACACATTGAGCCCCGATCCTGCAGCTGTCCTCGCGCGTCTTCACTTCTTCGGGGATGTCAGAAAAAAAGCTGTCCCCGAGTGCAATTTCCATATGTGTTCGTGCGTATAACATTGTTGTTGTATTTTTTCGCGTTATTATATTTGCAAAGGACAACAACGTGCGTATGGCGCATGCTTTGCTCGCTTTCCCACGGGACAAACAGACGTGTACTGATCTGTGGATTTGTAAGTATTGGGATGCCCGCGTTTGCCCACAGTGCACGTACGCAGAAACCAGATTCACGTGAGGTGAAGCATGTGCGCATGCGCCGTCGGGACAGCAGCGACACCGCAGTGGCGTAACATCATGTTGGTGGATATGTTTTTGTGTGTGCGTGTGTACGCCTGTGTGTTATTAGCACGTGCGCGTTTGTTTGTTCGCGTGCGTGCGTGCGTGTTGGTGTGTGGACGCTTGAAATCGGGAGATTATTTCAGCGGGTAAAGGTAATAACAGAAACGGTCGTTTATCGTATAGCATGTGATCGACCCGAGGCGTAACAAAACAGCGGGGACTGCGAAACGCTCAAGATTGGTTCACGGCAAACGGAGCTAAAGAAAGCTCCGCGGAGTGTTTCTAGCTCGAGCCTTCCCGTCCGCGACAATTGCGGCAAGTTTACGGGCAGAAGAAACCCGTTACCTTTGCGACGACGAAAGACGACAGAGTGTCTGTTTCGGTGCGCGTGTCACGCGACTTCACGACGCAACTCCCTATGGGAGCATGCGAGCCGTCAATCATCCTGTCCGC
Organism: Ixodes ricinus; assembly: GCA_037355805.1. NCBI lineage: Eukaryota > Metazoa > Arthropoda > Arachnida > Ixodida > Ixodidae > Ixodes > Ixodes ricinus. The sequence goes on along the minus strand of JAZHYW010039450.1, from coordinate 39,620 downwards.
GACGTCAGCCGCAGCGGGTTGCTGGGACATCACCTGACTCACCTGACTGCGAGCATCCGAGCCTCGGTACGTGTGGAGCTGCAGGCAGCGAAGCAGACTCACTGTATACCGACAGTGCGATCGAGTGACACGCACATTGTTGATTTATTCGTTTGACTCGGCGGTGGTCAACTTGAGCCTTGAATCCGAGACGCGTATAAAGAAAGGTCGGCTCTTATCAACTGTACAAAGTGTGACTCCCTTATCACGTTCGTTAAGTCGAGTTAGTTAACCGACACTGCCTCCTTCGATGGCGTTGTGGCCTCGCTACGTAGTGATATACCTTGTGAACCTTGTTTCTAAATCCGTGTGTTTTCGTGGCGAATTGGTCTACAGGGTGTCTCAAATAGCAGCCAGGCTCTTTAAATCTACCGCAAAAAAGAAAGAAGAAGGCTTAACTCCTATGGAAACGCAGCGAAACCACCGGTCTTCAAACAATAGGCCACCCAGTTGTTTGAAGACCGGTGGCTTCACTGCGTTTCCATAGGAGTTAAGTCTTTTTTCTTTTTTTTTACTTTTTCCTCAGGTAAACTCGCTCTTTGCAAATTTTATAGAAAAGAAATGCACCACCTGTGGGCAACGCTGCACAAAATCATAGCGCGATAGCTTAAGAAACCGATTTTTGCGGTCGATTCAAAGAGCCTGGCCGCTATTTGAGACACCCTGTAATTAATGTAGTATCCTCCGTGACCGTGTGCCCACATAGATATGTACTTGCGAGGAGATCGAACTAAAGGCCCAGCTCGGTGTCGACCCAGCGCAGGGCCCGTGGACTGGATTCTTTATACGTCATCTAACTCGATCGATCGATCGCGGAGTCGCAGATTGGACTCAAGTGCAGCGCCAGCGTTTGGTTGAGACTCCATCGGTGCTTGACTGACAAACGCTGGTCAGCCGAACGCTGACACGGCTTTCGGTTATACGTCAGCGGAACGCTGCGTCGGTAACAAACAAGTAATTTAGGTCTGTTGCCCACACGGATGAAGTGAACCGATATTGACGTAACTGGTCCATCTCCTGGCCAACAGCTAATGTATAAAAAATTGAAGGTATGCGAATACCGGTTCAGCGCAGTGTCTTTAACACTGTTAATAAAACCGACTGTCGTGGCTTTCCCTTCAACTGTAGAGGTTATTAGTGACACAGTGCTATTCAAAGCGCTATTCGCACACCCCTATATGAATAAATGAACGCCGAGTTATCTCTGGTTTAAAAGTATAAAGAGACAGACGTTGACGTTCTTACAATGCATTTAGTTCTGCAGAGATCGAGGTTGCTTCCTACTAACTGTGTCTGTTTATAATCCTATATTTTTAACGGAATCAAGCTGCAGCTGTACAGCTTGCCAACCCAGAAACTTATAAGCGTGGTCGGCTACTTTAAACACAAATAAAAATACTTTCCAAATCACAAAAGAAAAACAAACAAACAAGGAGCTCTGTTCCAGACATAAGAACAATACCGCTTACAAAACAAACAAACAAAAATTCTCCGGCACAATAGCGCAACACTTACACGTGGCGCTCCCTTCTATTGTCTTTGTCCTGTCGCGGTCCCAAGACCAACCACCTCTCATCAGCGTAGTTTCTCGGTGCTAAATCACAAGACCAGACGGAAAGCTGACGCAGATCACAACTCTCGCGGTGCCTCATCTCACGTCACACGCACGTAAACAAGGTCGGGATGCGACGCGCCTGCGCACAGCGTTCTGTTCCCTTGTCCGCCGTTATGCCCGCGGTGGAACAATCACAGCCACCTCTGGAGAGGATCCGACCAATGAAGAGCTCGAAAAGACCTTTATTCTCGGAAACGTGATCTAAGATCAATGGCGAGCGAAACGTCATTTCCGTTGCCCCTGGGCAATTCATACGCAATGTACAAAAAAAAATATATATATCTTTTTTGGCTGTGCACGAAAATTAAAATACGACAATATAGAAGAAAAAAAAATGCGATGGGCATAGGGACGATGAGCACGAAGTTTCACTGGCTCATTGTTCCTGCGGAGATCGGATTTTTTTTTTTGTGTAATCCTGTTTCGAGCATCGTCATTCGCTGGGCTTCTTCTGTTGTTCGCCGTGACTGGCTGCCTCCGTGTTCTGCGGGAAAGTGAACTCGACAGTATGGATTACTGGGCGAGTTGGTACGTATTGATATTGAAACAGCGCCACCGGGAACGGACGAAGCGAAAAACTGGACGAAACGAAGTGCAGGATTTCTAGAGTGTAAAAACCGGCCATCGCGGGGTTTCCGGGAAAGTATAGACGGCCAGGCATTTTTTTCGGAATCTCCAGAGGACCGGTGTCTCATTACAAGACACCCAGAAAGAGACGAAAGTACGTTTATATATGTGTATATATATTAGCCTTTCTATCCCTGCTCCTATATATCCTTGAGTTCTTCCTGCTTCTTGTTTTCATCACCCACTTTGGCACCCTCGGCGCCTAAGTTCTCTGCGCCTTTTTTTTAGGTATCCGGGAAATAAATTGCTTTCCAAGAACGTAAGCTGTGTGTAAACGTGCTGTGTGGCTTTGTGCCAGGCATTGCCGTGCGGTCGTCTCCAAGCGGCCTCCGAGGCAAGGAAGTTCAGGAAGCGTCGTTGTAATTCTCCTCAACACGCGCATCCTCGTTCTTCGGAAGCGGTCTCTTGAGGCCAATTGTTACGCATTTCACGCGAGAAAATTGACACAAATGTGACACGAGCGTATTGACAAAAATGTGACACGTGCATTGAGACAAATGGGACACAAGCGTATACGACACAAACGTGACACAAGTACATACTCGCACGCAACGCCGCTGACCAAGAAGCTTATTTGTTGCGGTTTAATTTCAAGGATAAAGCTATACCAGCATGTTCCTTTCAGTCTCTCTTTCGCAAAGCTTGCTGATGCTGCCCGCATAGAAAGAAAGGCAATTGGTATCGTGTCCAGTGGCGGCCTCGGTGGGGGTGGACGCCTTTCTGTTACCGAGTCTGCATGCCTGACGAGTATGCGTAAAGAGCACGGTCACGTGGTGCAAGACCGACGGTTGACTGGTCCAACCAGCGCGTAGCTGTCACCACCCTGTCAACTTGGCGGTGAACGGAGTGTAATCGTTCCAACCAGAGCTTTCTTACTGGCTAGCACACCGAGAGTCAGATATGTGGTACGAAAGGCAGGGGGTGATCCAGTCCCTAACGTCTCCCTCCACGGCCAATGATATTGCGGCATTAGAGAACGGCCAAGAACAAATCACCAAGAGGGAGCACATTAGGTCACGCCCAGTGTTTCTTAAGTTGTCAGTCACTGAAGTGCAGTGATGCAAAACTACCGAAAAATCGACTATCGATATTTGATAGTTTTTAGAAAACTATCGATATCGAAACTATCAACTATCGATAGTACTATCGATGGTACTATAAACAGTACAATCGATAGTTGGCTCTGTTGCCTATCGATACAATCGAAAGTCGGCTTTCAAAGAAGTATCGAGTGTTACGAAAATGAAAGCACAACTCAAAATGGGAATGACGCGATAGAATGTGAAGTGATGGAAACGGCATCAGACCTTTTGTAGCAGTTTCTGCGGCAAAATATTGGTTCGGAGCAGCCACTGAGCATGCGCCAACATATGTCAGCGTATCACTTTAAAAATTAAGAAGTGACTGCATCGCTAAATGAGTTCATCTTGGATAATGACTGAGGGTTTTTCGTTGATACTGGAGGATATTACTTACCTCATTTGTAATAAAAAAGATAGGGCGCAAAAAAAAACACAGCGTTTTTTTTTGTTAGAAGTAAGTTTTTGGCCAGTTTAGGTTCCATTCACAATGGGTACTAAAAATGTAAATGAAAAATGAGTCATACCGCAACACTTCATTTAGGATAAAGTCTCTCTCCCCTCCCACTTTTACACCCGGTAGTTTACTTAGTCCGTATAAATAATTTCTCTAAAATGCTCGCAAAAACTAGTATATCAGTTAAAACGTCTATCTATAAGAATGCATCCCCCAAGTTTTATGAACCTACCAAACTCGAGACTTGAATATACTATGAACTGCATAAACAACCACCCACAAATATTATGAAAACCGGCAATCGCAATTTAAAAGTGACACTGCTCTTTAACGACTTTGGAACAAGAGGGAAGTTAAAGTTTGCAGTTGTTTCGATCGACAGCTACACGGGAACTACCTTGGAATACCGAATTTATTCAAATATACAGAATACCCGTGATTTCTTTTTTTGTCGCAGCTTCTTAAAATTAGAGACGAACGTACAATCAAGACCAAACAAACTAGAAAGTAGACCAGTAATAGTCCCGCGCACAATTTCCGAGCCTATCGCGCTAACCTATGCAGGCGCTCATCCATGTTAGTTAAGCCGCTGCAGTGTTAGCAATCCGGTGCAAAGCGGTGAAGCTCGACGCGCAGGGGAGACGGCACGGAGGCATACGGCAGACACGATAATCGAGTGAACTCATCGGGAGTACAATACCCTGGTTCTGTCTTATCAGAGTAGCCGCCATCCTACTATTTTTCAATGTTTTCTCGGAAATTTTAACTTCTGACATATCGGACATCGTCTGGAAATTCAGACGATGTCGGCGATCAACCCGCTAGCGCATCCACCGGCCAGCGCGGTTGACGAGCCATCGCAATAGTTGGTTTCCCCTTAATCCAAGGCCCAGTCGACGCCACGAGCCAATGGGACCAACCAAACAGCGTCAAAGCGCGACATTATGGCATTCGTCCATCTTGCTCTACGTGTTCTTTCATCGCCTAAACCGATCAAGTGCTGCGAATGTCCCGTGACTTGCGTTTTTAATGTGTTCGAGCCTTCGTCGGTGCTCTGGCCTAAGATGAAACAAACTTTACGGCGAGAAAACAGGCTGTGATATACATATTGTACCATTTTTCTTCCCTTCTACTTCCCTAAATATTTGTAAAACAATAATTTAATTTTTTGTGTCTATGTTAAAGCTTATCTTGGCACAGGTGTAGCGCTATTCTTCGCAAAACTGACACTTTAGCGATGTAGCAAACTTTCGTTCATGGCGCAATTTGGCGCAAATGGCGCAGCACTTCAATCAGTGCGGATATGTACAGGCAGACAACGCGGCCGGTTCTAGGAAAAACATGAAATCAAAACGAAACGAAACATAAAGTTTCGTTTCGTTTTTAAAATAAAACGGAAATGGCGTTCTGCTACCTTTCCTGCGTTCGTATATTCCTGGGGTTCAAACATCAGGCTTCTAATTTTAATAAACTCAAAATATTAAAAAAAATAAAATAAAGAGTATATTTAGTTTCTTTTTTTACCTTAGAGCGAAGGAAAACACGCTGAAGACATTTAGCATCGGGGTTTTTTGCAAGTTTGTTTCACGCTTGTGTTTCTTTCACTACTTAATTGTCACATATTACCTTTCCTGGTCCCGACCATTTACGGGTGAAAATGGGCACTCTGCCGGCGATCGTAATTTTTTTCTTTTTCTGCTGATGACGTTATTCGTAACGAATTCCCCAAAAAACGGGATTTAGCTGTTGACAAAGGCTCGTTTGCCATGATATGTTGCCACTTTTGGTTTGGTTCTATTATGGCAAATTTTAATAACGGTGACTGGAAAACGATTTACCTGTTGGTACAAAACGCAACTTCGAAATACAGGGGCCATCGCATAATGTATAAAAAAATGTTTTTGAGTCAATATATATGTAACGGAGATTTCGTTGTAGGCACTTCACATTGAACATTCCCAGATAAAAAGCTTACGCCAAGCCAACGTCTGCGATACATAACTTTAACTTGATCAATACTAAAAGATAAAAAAGGAAGCTTCCGGTGATCCGATACTGCTGGCAATGAAGCATTATTTTAGTGAAAAAAAGCTCGTGAACCTGAAAGGCAATACTGTTTTTCTTATCTTTATCCTCAGCAGTTTAATCAAGAAAAAAAATCCAACAGTTATATTTTCATTTGGGTAAAGACATGACCCATACTTTCACATTCAATCACCATCGCTAGCATCATATTCAAGCAGGGTTTCGTAATTCTGCGACGAGTAGTTTACTTACCAAAAGTGACAAGGGGATTCTAATTTTTTTTTTTTCTGATTGAACTCTGCCTATAAAGACGAAGTGGAAACTTGCGGAAAGCAATCTAAAAAGAGCAAAAAGAAACTTCGACATCCTGTCAAAAATTCAAAAGTATAATACGAGCTTTTTTTTTTTTTTTAAAGTTCATTGTTGTCAATTTTCAAGAAAGATTTCTACCGTTTTGTGATTTTTTTATAGGTTAACTCCTTGATGATCATGCGGAAGTCCTTAGTTGCCGTTGCGTTTTTCTCCGTGCTCCACATTTCCTGGACGAACTCTCGACGTTCTTCGTCACCTCTGATAGTTTCACGATAGTCGAATACCGATAGTATTATCGATCGTTTTACGATAATCGACTACCGATTGTACTATCGATAGTTACATTTCGCTTCCACTATCGATAGTATCGATAACGCTATCGATAGTTTTGATCCGCTACTCTAGTGGCGTTTCGAGTGCATCGTGTAGCACACGCACAAGCTTCTCAGAGGTCTTGCACGGCCACGAAGAACGTCAATGTAACCGCTGGACCGGAGCCGTCGCGGCCGGCTCGGGCTCGGCCCCGTGGCCTCATTTGAACTTGGCGTCGTGCCTCTAATCTCGCGGCGGTGGCCATGAACCAATAACCCGACGGCGAAAGGACGGAAAGCGCGATCATTATTTTAGCGCGGGCTCCCTTCGGGCACACGTGGGGAGTTGGTCGAGCGACTGCGGCGCCAGCGGCGTTGCGGCGGCGCTGGCTACCATCCCCTGGGGCCTCCTCTACAGCGTTCCCCTCCATGCGAGGTCTGCAGCCGACAGACTGCGGGGCGCCAACCGCCGCGGCTTCCGCGCTCCGCCTCTCGGCTTGCTCGCTGCCAGCAGTCGGTAGCAGGCTCCTCGCGCTGCTGCGAATCGCGTCAGCAGCACGTCAGGGTTGGCCGCACTTGGCCACGATCCGTTGGGCTTCTGCTAAGCGCCGTTTGGCTCGTGACCTTGCAGTGATTGGCGAACTGGCTGCTGCGTGTTCAGAAGGCAGCCAATGAAACGCAGTCAGACTGCTCGTCCATCGTACAAAAGATGCTGCGATGACATAATCTCGAGGCACGCTTGCTTCGTACATGCTTCGAAAAAGTCTGCAGACAGTTTTTGTACGACCAATGTGACCGTCAGACAAGGAAGAAACACGCCCCACACAGTGCCTCCACTTTTATATGATGCAGTAGAAGTGTGACGAGCTAAACTGCCAATGCGCATTCGTATAATCACTACAGCGTGACGCAGGCCTCATAGTGATTCATACACACGCTCCTCAACAACACCTAACACCTCCTGATTCCGAGTCAAGAGGTCCAACGAGTCAAAAGATCCAACGCGTCAAAAGATTCATTATTGGACCTCCTGACTCGTTGGAACCTCTTGACTCGCCATGGATCTTTTAACACGTTGGATCTCTTGACGCGTTGCACCTCTTAACCCATATTGGATCTCTTGACTCGTGTTTGACGAGTCCGGAGGTCCAACGTGTCAAGACTCCTCTTGACTCTCCGTGGATCTTCCGACTCGTTGAATCTCTTGACTCGTGTCTGGCGAGTCAGACACGAGTCAATTCCGAAATAAATACATTGTATTTGAAGGCGGACAGACTCCCCGCTGTCTGAGCACTCCCGCGGCAAATATGACCTTCGGTTCCATCATGATTCACCGGCATATATGATACATTATATATCTTACGACATCTCTGATTACGGGCGCAAGCAAGCACTTATCGTCATCGTGAAATAGTTTGTCCGTTTTCCTTATGGTGATTACGGAGCTGTGGGCGTAGCAATCTGTGCCTGTGTACAACCATATAACATCCACGCCTTCTCCGCCTATGACGTCACTGCGATATGACGCACGGTTCGACGTTCCACGTTACATCCCTGCTCTGTGACTCGTCTGTGCGTCACGAGAAGAATCAGGAGCGCGCGACATCTGGCATACGAAACGTTCGTGGTGCACTGCCAGTGGAGCGAACTGCAGGACACGTCCGCCCGTGGTATCAGAGGGTCTGAGCCCCGCTAGCACTCCGAGTCAATCTCTAAGATAATTTACAATGAGACGGGAAACGCCCTTACTGTGCCTCGGCAAGGCTGCTCTCGCATTAACCAAGGAATTTGGTGCCCATAAAGTGGCACACGTTCTTTCCACGAGCCAGCAGCCGCCGGTGTGCGCGAGCACACGCAACAAAAATGACGTCAAAGACCTCCATTCGCGGTTAAGGTGACAGTGAAATGTATGGGCTTCGGGCCAAAGGAGAATAAAGACAAGTTTTTCATCTACACAGTGGTGTCTGGTGTGAAAGGTAAGCGATTAATTGGTCTAACAAGCACGTAGCTTTCACTTGTAGAGATGAAAAGCCTGTCTTTATTCTCCTTTGGCCCGAAGCCCATGCATTCCACTGTCCTCTTAAGCGCGAATGGAGGTCATTGACGTCATTTTCGTTGCGTGTGCTGCGCACACCGGCTGCTGCTGGCTCGTGGAAAGAACGTGTGCCACTTATTATGGGCACTAAATTCCTTGGTTCAGTATCCCTTTAAAAAGCGGACACACGGCCAATACATCGTACAAAGGGCGGTCTGCAGGCATTGTCTGAGGCTCGTTTATCTCTTGCATGACGGCCCTGTAACATTGGACGTAGAAAAACTGTATGCAGACAGTTTTTGAAGCATCTTGGAACATGGTTGACGAGGTTCCGCAGATAATTCTCTTACTGCGTCTGCAATAATGACCCTGCCTTTGTATGACTATGAGCTGTGTTACTGCGGGCTGGGCGACGCAGCTTCCCTCTGGAGCCATGTGGAAGCAGGGCCCCCGGCTTGAAGCTCCGTCATTCGCCGCCATTCCTGTGCACAGCTGCTGCTCTAGAAGCGAGCTTATATTTGAGGGCAAAAGTTACGTTAGTTTGTCAGAATAGGAAGTTTTCGAAGATCGTTTTCGCAGTCCCGCAACGCTCTCCGCAACTTCTGCTACAGTCAAGGCCATTGGCGCGCAGGCGCAATAGCGGCTTGTTCGTTGCGGAGGGCTTAGCGGAGAGGGAAACGCGGTCTACGAAAACTCCCTAATATCAGAAGCTTCGGGGATGCGTGAAGCAACAAGAACCCAAAAAAGAATTTTCTCCGTCTCCGTCTCTCTCTCTGTCTCTCGGGTTGTCCAAATTTGATTAACTAAAATACAAGGCAGTCTTTAACGATTCACGCAAAAAGACGAGCTTGCTGTTTTAAGAGACAGCCCTGGCGCTAAGTGTAAGCTCGCATTGATCGACTGAATGACGTCACACTAATGCTGCGTCTCCGCATTCATGCTCAACCGTGAGGCGAAAAAGGAAAGGCCCGTTTTAAAGACAGCAGCCCATTGACGTAAAAGCGGCCGTAATGGCTTGCGTGGAGACTTCTATGACGTGAAGGCACGCGAAGTTGTAGCTGCTTCCTGCTCGAGAGGTCGGAAGGTTCTACGAGTATACGAGATCGGCAACTATAGGACCATTTTCAAGATACCGCACCTCGTTTCAAACCAAAAATAAAAAGAAAAAAATGAACGGTAAAAAAAGTAATAATGTTTGTTTTGTTTTTGCATTTTTTCGGCGTAGATTTTTTTCTTGGAGAATCTAAATATCACCATCATTTGTCCTCAAAACTACATTAAATAATTTTTTGTAGTTTGCGCAAATACCGCTTAGAACGGATCCCTGACGTTAATGACCTGTGAAACACCCGTTCGTTGTTCACCACACGCAATCGAAGTCGCAGAAAAAAATGAAAGAAAAGCGAGCAGCGTTCATTTCCTCAACACGCAGCCAGAACAAGCGGCCACGTGATCTGGAGTCGATGATATGCCGCCAATGTTGATCATAGCCACACGCTGGGGTTGGCAAAGCACAGGACACGCGCCGAGTTCCAGACATTGTTACGGTTCGGCTATTGTCGTTATTAGTTCCGAGATATGAAACTAATGGGCGTGGAAGATCTTCAGAAAATGGTTGCTAGGCCTGCAGTGTATTTATCCTCTTTTCACTCTTCTCTCTCTTCCTGTATCAATTCCTACGTTCAACTGGCATCGTTGAGAAGCGTGAACCACCAACTAGCTCAGTATCGACGACGCAGGACACTGGCTTTGCGAGCCGAGGAGCACGCGTGAGGAACCTTTCGTGACGTCAAGTTTTCCCTTCTCCTTTTTCTTCCCTGTTCCGCTGCCGCGGAGGGGTGTGATTTCAACGCAACTTCAAACGCTTCTTTTTTATGCAACACGGACATGAACTAGCCTACTTTTTGCGATATCCGTTATATTAAAAGATATAAACACACACACACACACAAAACACTAAATTAATGTCGTTGTTTTTGTTTTAATTTCTGCGATTCATCCACATAATTTGTCCGGCGTGTATTTTCGGAGTCATTCGGAAAGTGCCCAAAACCCACGTACACGTCGCGACACTGGTAGCGCGAACACGACATCGGCGCATTTTCGCATTTTACATCTAAATAGTATTAGCGAGCACGAAATTTTATCGCTTACAATATGGAACTAAATGAGCTCTTTCCGTAGCAATAATAACTTGGATGACATCCCTCTGGTTTCAAAAAGAAAAACTGGAAAAACCGTCGATCGCTTGTTCGCGCTTAGAGTGTCGCGCTCTGTACCTTCGCAGCACAGATTCAAACTTTTCTGCGCACAAAGTCTTCTTCGGGGAAAAATTATTTCTCCACAAAATACTCTCCGAAAAAAAAAAAAATGTCCCGTGTTTTTGAAACCAAGGTGCGATGCACAGTCGCCACCCGGTCCGCGAAAATCACAGCGAGCCAGGTGCGAGCTCTCGTTTCTTTCATTGGCAGGCTAGCCCGACGTGCCATGCCCAAAATGAAGCGATAGTAGCGGCAAAGGAGCACATTTCTGGGAAAGTTGCAGCTTTCGGACAAAGCCTAAAATCCTCCTTTGGCGCTGCCTCGAAATGAAGACACCGCAGGTCACACCAGGCTGTAGCGAGAATAGTATCCCCCTCCTGAGCGCATTCCCAGAACGCTCCATCGATCGTGAGTGCGAAACACTTCGGGACGAGAGATCGATCAGCGCCGGTGGTCGGGCCATCCCAGCACCTATCTGGGAACCCGCTGCGCTCGAGCAGAGTTGTGCCCGTTACAGAGAATAAGTACCGAAATATTGTTACTCTTTAGTTCGTCACAAATTTACGCGTTACTGAGGATCCTCCAAATGTAACGAAATACGTTTATCGTTACTTTTCCTCTTTTATTTTTCGATTTCAATATTATTTGACGCCAGTACGCTGTCGATACGAACTTGAAAAACGATTAAACTTTTACAGAGTGATTTCATAGTGTCTTTTTAAAGTACTAAATCAAATTTGTAGAACTTTTTTTTTTTGTCTTCTAGATCGGATGGGAGAAGTAATGCCGCGGAGAGCAAGAGACAATATTTTACATTTTAGGCGCAGATTACGGAATGCGAATTTGTTGTTAAGCTAAAACAAAACTGCATTAATCAACAGTAAGGACAAACGTAATTTGATAGACTAGACCGTAGAATAGTAACGAAAGTACTTTACTTGTTAGCGATTTAGAAAACTAAAGCGGCATGTTAATACGTTACTGAAAAACATTAAGCGCTACCCGTAACGAGTTATTTCAAACGCTGCACTCAACAGAATCTGAAGTCTGCAATAGACAATCAATATTTACTATAGGCCCGTGAAATTAACTAATTAACCTGCCGGGTAATCGATTAACGTATTATTATCCGACTAATCCTATAAAGTCGCTGCACACCCAAATGAACAGCAAACCTTGAATCCGCAATGAACGATGGATATTTACTAGAGCAGTGAAAGCAGTTAACACAGCAACGGATCTCCTATGGCGTTGCAGATGATTACTCTCATCAAAGCTCTGAAAACTGTTTCGAGGTTTATCCAAGATTTTCTCTTTTAATCAAAAATGTGTTACATACAATTTCTGGAAAAAGTTCCGATGGGGTATAAGCCATTCCAAAATTTACGAGTCCTCAGCCCAGCGTACGATCTCCTCAGCCCAGTACATGCGCGTTCGTCGCTTTGTAAAGCGAGCGAATCACGCGCCATACGGACGAGTACGGAAAATGGAAACGGCCAGCTGAGGCCTTTTTTGGAAAGGTCCTATTATACTAGCTGCACGATGCCGTCTTTTGTGCGCGCTATTGGGCCGCATTTTCTGTCGTGCTAAAAGAGGTGTAATTTTAGAATGATCTACCGTATTATATATGTTTAAGCGCGCGTCATCGCCTCGTCAAAAGGCTGAACAAAGGAAGGTCCGAAATCCGTATCTACGACCTGTCCAGCGTCAATATCCGCCGGAGGCGCGCGGGGTATTCCGGTGCCGGCTGGCTCTTGGATAAAGTACTGTATATCGCGCCATTGGGGCCGGCGTGCGTCGGCCCTATCGGCGTCCTTTGTTCTCCTTTTATTTTTTCTCCCCCTGTCCGTCCGTCTTCCGTGTTGTCCTCTCGGACAGGGAGAGGAAAAAAGAATCCGCGGCGACTTCCTCGAGTGGAAACACGTGTCCCACGTGCGCTCACGACGCGAAAACAGTCGCTGCCCTGACGCAGGAATCTACCACCCAGAAGACAAGGCCTGCGTATGACGTCATCGTCGGTGGATCACTAACATACCCCAAACACACTGAAACTCAACGAGAGAGGCCGCAAAGCGCCAGAGTCTTGGTGACGCCGCGTGCTCGCGCTCGTTGCGAAACGCTGCACGACACGTGGACGCCCCCGACGACGTTTAAGGGGGGGCACTTTGTTTTCTAGGTGGCATTGAATCGACTCGTAGAACAAATTAGGTGCAATCAATGCGGACAGCCGAGAACAAGGGACACAGCTCGAAGGACGGACGAACACACACATATGGCGTATGGCTTGCACCTGACGTCACATAAGCGGTAATTGCGGTGGCCTTGCTGCTGAGCGCGTACCTTCTGGATCATAATACGTTTGGTACCACCGACTTTTTTTTTTTTTTACTCTCTTTGGAAGAACGAGTAGGAATGAACAGAAATCCAGGGTGCGAACAAACCGGTGAAGGGCAGACATACCGTTGAGAGAACGGTAAGAACGCAGGCTGGTGAATGGTCTACGCTATAAAAACCCGAGAAAAGACCGGGGGGGGGGGGGGAGGGACAAAAGAAAAAGAGAAAGTGACAACTCGAAATTAGACGTCGTTGTGTTGTCCATTTTTCTCTTTTTTTTTCTTTTCTCGGGGTTTTAGAAGCATGATTGTTGAGACATTTCTAGTGTGTGTCGTCCTTTACTTACCTGCAGTCTTCTCAGGGTTGTGTTAAGTCTAGGGTTCGTGTTTTCGAATAAATCCGAAAAACTCCGAAGATCACCCGCCGGTAAAAGTTTAGGCAGTTCGGATTTATCCGATAAACTCCGAAATCTGATCATGTCAATGCCCCCCCCCCCCCCCCAAGAAAGAAGAAAAAATAAACAGTATTTTACAATTAGGTTTGATCAGCGCACCGGGTCAATGGTCCTGGAAAAATGCCACCAGAGTTGTCTTTCAAATCTCGGACTATTGTCAAAAGGAGACTTAGCGCGCTTATCCCGTCAAGGCTCATTCAGGACAACACGTCATTGTACTTTCGTATCACGACAAAAGCCACTCTTTTAATTTCCAGTTTGCGCTTATTTGTGATTTAGAGAAAGGAGAGGGTACGTTTTTGTGACAGTGGAAGCTATGGACCATAGAGATTGCGTAAAATGAGGAAGAAAGGCAGTTTAACCTTCTCTACTACATCTTTGACCACTCCTCGCGCGGCCGCGGGGTAGCTCGATGGTATAGGATGAAATGAATACGAGTTTCTCTGGGACTACCTCCACGAGTTTATTGGTTTTGCTATCGACCTTTATCGAAGCAACACTTGCGTGCAACTTTTATCGCGGGACAAATTAGTATTGCAAATCGCAATGGCACCAAAGACAAATCCAGCTAAAAAAATCTTAATTGATACAAGCACGTTATTTTTTTTTAAATTTAGCATACACACGTTTACATCTGGATATTATTTATTTATTTATTTTTAATATGAAACACTGCGAAATTAAACTGAATTTCGGAGAATCTGAATCAAACAAAAATAAACTCCAATAAACTCCGAATTTTCGGCAAAAAAGTAAACTCGAATTCCGAATTTGACGAAAAATAAACTCGAAAACACGAAATCCTAGTTATGTCTAAAGTAGGAATGACCGCCAACATGGTGCGATGACGTAATGTGCGAGCTATGCGTACTTAGCTTCCTCACTGTAGAACGGCCTTTGTTCGTCCTTCTTGTTGTGTTCGTTGTTTAGTTAGTTACTCACGTCTGCATATGTATCCATCATGAACCTATAGCAGCTAACCTTCCTTGATTATATATTTTACGGTGCAATCAGACTGAGACGCTTTTCCTCAAGCTGAGAAGTCAATGCGAAATCGGTCAATCATTTCCTTCATGCGGTGACTCCAAACAAACAAGTGATTTGCCTCCTCCTTCGCTTGAACCAAGGACGCGGTCGAGATAAATTTTCATAACCAAAGGGAACACTTCGCGCCTCTTACAAGGTCGCGACCTAGCTTCTTTGAGGCGCCGACCTGCGGCTCAGGTTTTAGGAAGAAACCCTGCGCAGCTACGCAGGTTTTCTCTTTAAAACCTTCCCAGAACTTCCGATTTCGTACACCTATGAGATCGCGACGAGGTAGCGGCTATACTTACAACCATACTTGGGTAAATTACTCGGAAAATGTAATTAATTACAATTGCAGTCACTTTGCACTAAGAGCGGTTAACTGCAGTTAGGATTACCAGTGCACAACGAGTAATACATTACAATCATGCATTACTTCAGAAGGTAATTTAATACCTTCGCGATTACTTTCTTTGGAGAGTAATTACAACTTTAACGATAGTGATGTGATAGCATTTTCCCGCACTGATGAATCAGTAACAAAAATTAATGCAATTAAGTTACCACCCAAACATTCTTTAGTGCCTGCCTATGCCGTCGTGATCAGCTATTCCCACACGTTCAGTGGGCATAGATCGAATGGCAGTGGGAACACAGCTTTCATCGGAACATGTTAATTATCCTCCCTGAGACAATCCTTCCGAGCAACTGTATCCCCCCCCCCCCCCCCACACACACACACACACACGCACACACGTGCGATAAGCCCCTTTAGATTACCGAGTTCTTCCTTCGCTCCCTGTCGCTCTACGAGCGTTCAGAGATACCTCGGCGGTAGTATTCCGGATTTATCCTTTGTCGCCGAACGAGGGAACTTTCGTAATCTTTGCCCTCGCGTCATGCCCGCCCGCTCGCGTGGCACGAGTTCTAGAAGCCCCGCGTGCCTTCGCCGCTCCTTGCACAGGGATCGTAGCGGGCATCTCGGGGGACACTGTTTTCCGCAACAGTTGCCCGCAACGACGCGGAGCACGAGGTTTGCGTCACGTCTTGCCGTCCGAAGGTCGATTGCCGGTGGATTCCTGTCATCTTAGCAGACGGCGTTGCGTCAAATGACGCTCTAGAGAATGGAGGGCCATTCGAATTCCATAGAAACTCATCGGATGACGTCTTAGCGAGCAGGTCGGGTCGCACATTCTGAAAATGAACTTGACACGGTAGTACCGGTTCATAATGTGAAATCCGAAACGTACGCTGTAAAACATGTGTGTAAAAATAGAAACAGAAAATCTTGGCTGCTCTCTCGCCAGAAAATTTTGTTTTCGTCTGTTCTCTGCTTCCCTAACTTTTTGTTAAAATATTTATTTCAGTTCTTGTCCTTTCAGTAAAATGGCTAAATTTCCGTAGCCCAGCCTAGTAGAAAAACAGTCTCTGTCACTAAAAATAACAAATTTATTGTAAAAAAAAAAGAGCAGTTTTCTGTTTTAAAAGTTTATGAAAAAAATACCGTTTTTTTGTTTTTTTTTCAGGTTCCGAGAAAACTTGTTACTACAAACTGCGTTGCCGGTATTTACCTCGCCATTCAAGCTCTAAATACGCAGGAAAGGGGGAAAATACGATACAATGAACTCACATGAATACACACAGAACACACAACAGCAACCCAACCACCAAACCAATCACGCAACCGTTTCTACGCATGGCACGTTCCTCCGATCGCTACATAAAACAGCCTCTTTTTCGAATTCATCATGGCTGGTGACTGCGACATGTGTCGCATAAACACGTCGAAGGCTCACCAAATATTACTCCTACTTAATATTTCTTTGAAATTTTCAGAGTGAATAGTTTATACCTCTGAATCCAGCGCCTTTAGAAAAGCCACAAATCCAATAATTAACTTTTAACATTAATTTGATGAATCATGTTAAAATGCAGTATTGACGCTGATTTCTATTATAGGGTATAGGAATTATTAGACCTTAGTTAATTATTAAATTAGCGCGCCGATTATTCTCCCATCTAACGTCCTCCGAGCCCCAAAACAGACAGGGAAGAGACGGCATTCATGTAACCGCCATACCCTCTTTTTATAAAAATTATAAGTTACCCGTAAAGTTCCGAGAGAACGCCGCCCCCGAGAGGTCGCCCATCCCGTTTTTCTGGCTAAATATCTGTAACATGAAAATTCCGAAACATCGCCCACCCCACGATTTCTGTCGGACGTCACGCAATGTCCGAAGGGAATCGCATCAACCGCGCAATTTGCTGTACCGGCACGTCGGACAAGCGAGTTAATTTATAGAGGATTCCTGCGTTTTTGTCCGCGATCTGCGTGTGCGATTTCCATTCCACGCGAGTTGGTCCCGCGTGCACTATATTGCATCGTGAAATATGATTTTGCTGCGTTCGCGACCTGCGGTATTTGTTCCCGTAACATACGAGTTCGTAGCGGATTCCTGCCTTTTTGTCCGCGATCTGCGAGTGCGATATCGGTTCCTGTGGCAGGCAAGTTCGTAGCGGGTTCCCGCGTGTTTATCGCATCGTGAAACGCGAATTTGCGGTGTCCGCGATCTGCGGTATCAGTTTCCACGTCACATAGTTTGTAGCCGGTTTTTGATAAAGTTTTGCTGTGGCGTCCCCAAAGATAGCCCACCCCATGTTTTTCACCATCTATCTCTTCATTTTGAGTGGGCGTTCTTTCGGAACTTTATAGATTTAAAATCAAACTAACCGTATATATTGCCGTAAATAACACGCACTTCCGGAGACTTGCAATCGGCTACGAATAAACCACAAAACGAGAAATAATTCTCAGAGTTTTGTATCTATAGAACTACTATACTGTATCGATTTGTTGTAAACCGAGAACGCTACATTGTTTGTCATCTGAACCTCTCTTTTCGTCCTGACAAGGTTGGGGTCCGGACATTTCCATCGCTTATGGACGCCTTCTCGACTCCCTTTTGAAATCTGAAAATATCAGGAAAGGTTGGCGTTTCAAAGATTGGAGCATTTCGTATACGGTTCTACCGCCGCTGCCGCCGCGAACACGGAGGAGTTTCCGCCCCTTTTCGCGCACCACCAGACGGCGCTGCGGGTGGTTCCCGTTTCAACCCATTCCCATTTCAACCTTCCCATTTGTACCTTCCCGTTTCGACCCGGCTCAAAACGGCCTTCTCGTTTCATCTTTTCCCTTTTCGCCCTTTCCCGAAACAACCTTCCCGTTTCGACCACTGTCACCCTGCCCTGTCGACGGGGCGTTCGTTATCAGTTCAGTCAGTTCAAGTGTACCATGTCTGTCTTCCTTGGTGACCTTATTTCACCCTCTCCCGAAACGACCTTGAAGATCTAATCACCAGCAGTCACTTTTTGCACGCTGTTCTGGTGTTAGTGTGCCGGCAGTTTCTGAAGTCCAGCGTGCATGGCTGCTTTTGTGACAAGAAGGCGCATCCCTCGGTGTTTCAGGCGTCATCACTAGTGCTTGACTATTTTGATGGCACCTGGATGAATGGTAATTTTTCCATACAGCAGTGGAACCACCACGGAAACCGAGGGCCACGGACAAACAACCACATGGAGTCCTAGCACCGCAAGATAAACGCGGTGTCAGGGAGGGCTCACCCGAACATTTACAGTTTTATCGATTTAATTAAACGGGATGAGGCTTTAATTAGGATATCATTGCAGCAGCTTGCAAATGGTGGTGCCGTGCGGGTCAGGGGGCACAAGTGGGTCAGCAAGGACCGCAAACTTTCAGAGCTCGAGTGTCGTCTTTCTGATGGCACGATTTCCCTCTTTGACTTTCTTAATAGAGCGAAGGCATTTTCGGGTCTGTGGTGTTTTTCTGTGTGCGCGAGTGTTCAGTGTTTGCAATTGCAAAAGAAAATAAAGTCGCAATCATATGCCTGTCCCCCTGTCTGATTTCTCGCTCTCCAAAATATCAAGATCACAAATATAAGGTTTTAGGATATCGTACGCAAGCGCTTTGGGTACCCTGAATATACCGTGCCGAATGCGAAGCTAATTCTAGCTTACCCAATGTTCTTGTGTACGTAAGACTTCATTATTGTACGTAGCGTGAAAATTTTAGCGCGAACAAGCGATCGGCGGTGTTGCTGTTTATCTCAGAATTAAAAAACTGCCATAAACACCCTTACTCTCTGTGGAAGGGCTCATCTGAGCCACTACCCTGAGCCCTAAAATTTGGTGCCTGCTAATACCATTTCGAAGTAAAATTCTAAAAAAAATAAACAAGGTCGTTTTTGCAGTAACGGTGTCGCAGAGTGTGCATAGACCATTTCGCGGTTGCACGTTATGAAAATCATCTTGAAAAAAAAAAAACAAAAAAACACTAAGTGGTTGAAGTAAGAATAATATATTACTTCGAAGCTTGCCTGAAAGCTGCGTATTCTTAGAATACATCGGCTTCCAAAAGTATTTCAGAACACGTATTCTTAAGCCGAAAAGATTCGCTGACCAGGGTTTGAACGATTAGACTTTTCGCGAAGAGGTTGGGATGCGCAGGGTCTTATACAAATGGGATGAAAATGAATGGATTCAAACGCAAAGGGTCTTTCGGGTATCAGTTGAAACAGGGCGGGTTCAAATGAGAGGGGCGTTTCGGGAATGGGACGAAACGGAACGGTTCAAACGGGAAGGTCGATTCGGGAATGGGTCGAAACGGGACGGGTTCAAACGGGAAGGTCGATTCGGGAATGGGTCGAAACGGGACGGGTTCAAACGGGAAGGTCGATTCGGGAATGGGTCGAAATGGGACGGGTTCAAACGGAAATGGGTTGTTTCGGCCTACACCCGGCGCTGCATGTGACTCGGTGAAATGGAGGGACAGGAGCAACTTCCTCCCTTTCCGTTGGCGACAGGGAGCAAAACAGCTCTTTTCCCTCAATTTCTCGATGTCGATGTTGAATTTGGCGGAGTGGGGCGTAGCGTGTCCGTCGTCGATGTTGACAAATCCTTGAAAAAGATCGTCCGCCGCCCGCGGGAATCAAACCTTGTTCCGCTGCGTGAGATGCGGAGACAATGACACAAAACTACGCCACAACTTTTGATTATAACGCAATTAAATGCAAAGGTGCAAGCGAGCTGGACAAGAATGACGAATATAATCCCTGGAAAAGGGATTATATTCCTTCTCCAGGGACCTCTCCACTGGAAATGGAGAGGTCCCGGGTTCGATACCCGGACCAGGCGGATTTTTTCGGTCGCGCACCAGTCACGTCACCTAGCTGTGTTTGGAGACTTGAGTTTGTCCTTTGTCCCTTTTCTCCCTTCTCCAAAAATTAAAACCGCCACAACCTTTTTTTTTTTTAGTTACATTACAACGTTTAGAACCCACTTTGGACTTCCGGTTTTTGTTGTACCCGAAGTGCACTGCACGTGCACTCCGAAAAAAAGGAAAAGAAAAAAAGAAGAAAAAAAAGCCAATAACAAAATGTTTGTGAACGCGACGCCGTGCCCAACGACAATTCGCTGTGACGTGTCGCAGTTTTCGCTGTGACTGTGCCGTAGATTAACGCAGGGCTGCTCAATCTTTATGCACTATATGCGGTCGTGTATCACTACTGCGTGGTGCACGTTAAAGACCTCAGGCTAGCGGTTGTACCGCACTGGCTAAATTGCTCATCTACAGCGAGTGACTCGTCGCAACTTTAAAATGGCTGACCAACTACACGCTGTATAAACATCCCCACAACCCAATTTTTATGCACTATATCGGGTTCGACTGAAATCGAAACAACAGAGCGCGCGTGGCCGTCGTCGACACATGCATGCGCCTCCATGGAGGCCTCTTGAAACTGATAAGTGTGCGCATAGCCCCCGAGATCCCGAAGCGCGCGCGCGCTTCGGCATCTCGGAGGTTATGGTGTGCGTCCTACTCAGATGCGTTTGACCCTCGAACAGCACAGCTTCGAGGGTCAAACGCTTCGACGCTGCGCCGGGGCTGCGCTGGAAGTTCCATCACAGCCACTCTCGTTGGCTCGGCACGAGCCACGCGAGGAAGCTCGCCGCCTCGCAGCAGGAGCAAGCTTACTGGCACTAGTGGGACACTCAAGTATACTCGAATCGCAACGCCATTGACCAATAAACTCATTTGTTGCGGTATAATTTCAAGGACAAAAGCAAGCGTTTTCTTTCAATCTCTCCTTCGCGAAACTTGATGACGTAGCTGGGGGATCGCAGTCCTCCTCAGAGACGATATTTGAATGCGGCTCATGGATTGAACGCGAGCATAGCGTGAGCACTCGATTGGGGGCTCGTGATAATGGACAGCTCGAGAAGCATTCGGGTACGTGGCCCGTGTCCAATCGCTGCAATGACGACCATAGCCGAACCATAACGTCTGGAACTCAGCGCGTGTCCTGTGCTTTGCCAACCCCAGCGTGTGACTATGATCAACATAGGCGGCATATAATCGGCTCCAGATCGCGTGGCCGCTCGTTCTGGCTGCGAGTCGAGGGGTTGAACGCTGCTCGTTTCTCTTAATTATTTCTGCGACTTCGATTCGTGTGGTGTAGAACGAACGCGCTTTTATATGTCATTAACGTCAGTGATTCGTTCTAAGCGGTATTGGCACAAACTACAGAAATCCTTGCACCACCCCTTTAAAGAATGACGAGTGACAATTGTCCTAAGGTTAGAAAAAATTGGCAACCGAAGAGGCCACTGGATGAAAATTTCGAACGGAACGCATCTTGGCGATTTTCTCTAACGAATAATTGAGAGATCAAGAAAAGCAAAAACGACTGGATGTCCGTAAGTTTATTTAAACCCAGTGAAGAGCCGCTCTTCCTGCAACCGCTACTACCCTAGTTGTACTATATAGCTGAAATAATAAATGTATTATTATACTGTCTCGGATTCACTATCCAATCATACATCCGCAGTCAAATGCTGGAATAGTTGGACGACCCTGTTGCTGCCAGCGCAGCATCGAACGACGCGCAGAGCTGTTCGTGTGCCAGAACTCGTCATTGTCTCGCCATCCGCCCTCTTGGTGACATCTGTAGGTGTCTGGCTAAAATTAGCCACCGTTTCCGCCATTGCCGGTGCCGCCTCCCTCATCATTGGCATTACGCCTAGGAATCTCACTGGTGTTTGTCTATCCACGATACAGGATTGTTCCTCGTCCCCTGCCTGACACTCGACGGCGGCTTATCTCACCGAAAAGGCCGAAAGGCACCGCGTTCCATTAGCGACGGCACTCGCAATTCACTTCGGACGGCCGAAGCGAGCTGGAGCGACACGATTTCGTCACCGAGAATAGTTGTAATCGATAACTTTTTTTTTTTTTTGTAACGTACTACATGTACAAACTTCTGAGGCTACGTGTGAATCCCACTAATTCTTTTTTTTTTCTTCTTTTTTCTGCGTCACAGGACCACCCGCAGTCATTAGGACGGGCTGATGGCGTAAGCTGTTCTCGTCGGACCCCTCACTGGACTTCGGGCAAGAGGGCATAATGACCCGAAGGGTCGTGCCTGTCACCAACCGAACGCACCTCTTCCATATTAGCCGTTTCTTACGTTTCCAACTACAATCCGGCCGTCGTTGACGGGTCCCTCGGACTGAATGTTTTACGAAGGCGACGTCTCCCCCAATCTGGGTCGTGACCGCGAAACGCGGAGGAACAAGCATGACCATCTCCTCCCCTTTTCTTCTAGGCGAATGGGGTGATGATGATGATGATGATGATACTAATAATAAAATAAGGAATCCTAAAGAAGTGAAAGCCGCTTACAACTTCCTGTAACGCCGAATTAGAGCGCAGCTCTTGCGGAGGAGGGGAAGGCACGGGGGGGGGGGACACGTGACCTCGGGGGTCACGTAACCAGGCGGCTCACGTGGCCTGGGGGTCACGTGACCTCGAGGGGTGGAGGCGGAGAAATTTTCCCCGCTAAATTGAGCGGGGAACATTTTCCGCTAGATTTAGCGGGGAAAATTTTCCGCCAGATTTAGCGTGAAAATTTTCCGCTAAATTTAGCGAGGAAATTTTTCCGCTAAATTTAGCGGGGAAAATTTTCTGCTAGATTTAGCGGGGAAATTTTCCGCGAGATTTAGCGGGGAAAATTTTCCGCTAGATTTAGCGGGGAAAATTTTCCGCAAGATTTAGCGGGAAAAATTTTCCGATAGATGTAGCGGGAAAAAATTTTCCGATAAAGTTAGCGGGGAAAATTTTCCGCTAAATTTAGCGGGGAAATTTACCCATCGTGCACTGCGCGGTTACGCCGACGGCGAAGGCGACGCCGCCTTCGCCGGAAACGGGCGCCTAAGAGCTGCGCTCTAAAAACAAACGCTGCGTGCGTTGAGGGGTCGAGAGTCGTATATAGCTCCACCCGAAACTACCCATTTATCATTTCGTGATGGTCAGACGCTAAACCTTCAGCCCATGGCCAACCCATAAGCTATAGAACCGTCGTAGTTGGTATAGATGAGGGGACAGCGTTGAGCTGTGGTCCCACTGGTCATAGAAAAGAGTCTGCAGAAACTGTCTTCCTCGTGTGAACGGTCGCACGAAAGCTGTCTGCAGACATCTTCCAAGCATGTATGCAGATAATTCTCCCATCGTGTCTCCAGCGAACACAGTGCATTTATTAGGAGTGGGGCTGCGCTTTAGTGACAGTTCCCATATAGGAAATAGACAGTTCCAACAAACAGCTTCTGATTGGTTTCGTGCCTATGTTCTCCTTCCGAGGTGATGAACACGCGCGCTGAGCTATGAAGCTCACACGAAAGCACGACATCATCCTTCGGATAGATGTGTTGCACATAGATGAGGTCCAAAATCGAGAGGTCGTGTGCAGGCCCCTACTGTAGCACGACAAGTGTACAAGCGCAGCTCTGAAGCATCCTCCATCGCTTCACCGGCACCTGAAAATGAAAAATGCGAAGGAAGGCACGTCGCCCCAATGGCTGGCGGTACTTGTAAGCGTGAATTCTATCGAGGGACTTTACCTTTTTTCAAGTAACGAGCGCCGTCTGGAGAGTTGTCTGTTAACAACAAATGAAGGGAAGCTCAACGTGCCTCCGCTTGTCATAAAACACATTTGCATCGCGGCGTTGTATCAATTCCTGAGCATGTGTACAAAATATCTCGGAGAAATATTAACTTTTTTGGAGGAAAATGAATTTTGAAATTTACATGTACACACCCAAATCACTTGCTGCCGCCCTACTGGCAACACTGAGCAAGAGCGGCACACGGAGGCTGCCATGATGGCGCTGACGTTGCCGTGATGTCACATGTTGGTCAGGGTGCTAGCTATTGTAGCTTGTTGGTGCTAGCGACTGTCTGCTTTTCGCTTACGTTATCGGTTTATACAGTTATGTAAGGGCGCGTAATGGCGACTGGCGGAAATTGGTGTTGTGCCGTAGGGTGTAATAACACCACAAAGAAACGCAGCAATGTGACATTTCACAGTTTTCCGACCGACAAGTCTGCACGAAAGAAGTGAGTCCTGGCAGTCCGACGTGAACACTGGCTCGCAAGTAAAAACAGCCGAATCTGCTCCGACTTCTCACCGGATTGCTATGACGCGGCGCGATCTCGCGCTACAGAAGCGTCGCTTGAAAACATGGTCTACTAAAACCATCTATTGTCAGACCTAAGATATAAGAAAAGGTGCGTCCAATTAAAAGGCATAACGTCGATCAGTTTTTCTTGGCGTGCTAGCAACAAAAGCTGTCTTACCATTCCGCTTCGGAAGCGGCATCTGGGTTCACATGGCGGCGGATGACGAATGCAGCGTCGCCGCTGGCGGTTCCCTCGGAGGCGATGCCGGGCGGATCGTACGAGAATGGGTTATCGTCATCGTCCTCAAGATCTAGCAGCATATCCTCATCGTTGCTCGATTCAGACGAGCCTGATGAGTCCATTTTTATTCGCGGCACGAACACAAAACAGTGACCTGCTGCCAGGCTGGCCAGGCTCAAACTGCACACGTGCGAGTGTTTATAGTACCATATGTGACGTCACGTCAAAATGGCGGACCAGTCGAGTGGCAAGTTGCGTATCGGTTTCAGCGTATTTTAACGACTAAAAATTATGTAAACAGTTTTTTAATGATTTAACCGCTGCTATAGACTAAATTTCTAGTACCCTCTCCGAAAATATGTTTCGATAAAAACGCTCAAATTGACGGCGGAGCTGCCCTTTAAAAAAGAATCGTAAGAAAAAAAAGAAAAAATACGCGCGCAGACAAGTGCTGACTATTTGTCACGGTGCCCTCCGAAAATGGCGACATCGGGATGCAAGGCCAGGGGAGAGAGCTTAGTGGACAAGGTCCATTCTGAGCGGACTCGTTTGCCCATAGGCAAGTCTCCGCGGCACGCGCTTCGCCGCGGTTCCCGTCGTCTGTGCCATTTCCCGTCGCGACGCGAGCGCGCTTACGCCAGTCGCGCTGTCTGAGGGCCGAGGTCTTCCTCTGTGCAGCGGCATTCACGCGGCAGGACGTGATAACAGCGCTGACCTTGGGCGCCTTCCGCTGTTAGCACGAGACCGACCGTGCTCTAGTTAATGCGGCCACGATCGGAGCGCGAAACCTCGAGGACCTCCGATGTGTCACAGAGTGTCGCAGAGATCGGCAGTGATATAGTAGGAAGGTCATAATCGTGAGTCACGGGACTCTCAACGAAGTTAGAAGGAGTTGCGTGTATGCTCAGAGAGCGGGAAGCATATAGTCAGGCCCAATTGGCGTCTGCTGTCTCCGCTGTAGATTTGCGAGTGCAATACGAGGAAAGGGTCTTTCACGTGCGTCTCTGCTTCTTGCGCACGAGTTGCGGTGACGTCAGAACGACGCCGAGCTCTGATTGGCTCTGATTGAAAAGATGGCGGGTAGACCTCAATGCCAGATGCCTTAAGGCATACCCAATATTTCTTTTTTTAATCGGCCAGTAAGAGGTCGGCGTTCTGACATCATCGCAACTCCGCAAGAAGCAGACGAACTTCCGCTCCACGTAATCACCGACAGTTTAAGGAACGTAGGGCGGGGCGAGTCTCAAGCATCTAATTAACGCTCAGCAGCCAGTCAGGTTGCGTCATTAGCCGACAAGAACGCCCATGGACGACTCACGAAGTTCAAGGACAAATTTTTCTCGCCTTTCCGAAGAAGTGAAGACCGCGCGAGCACAGCTGTGATCGGCGCTCAATGTGCGCGAACGCACGGGAATAGCTGTCTTCATTACCAGGTCCCCAAGTATAGACCATATGATGATTAAAAAGCGCAACAAGACGACAGAAAACATAGACACAGCATTGCAAGTATGGCGCTTCACTGGTGCCCCATGCGTGCACGCATGTGCAGCGTGACGCGCGAACGTCTTTAGCAAGCTTCTAATGCACGCACTTGCATGCCAGCACGACCATGATACATGGCTGAGGCCAGATGCCCTGCTTGCAATAGACCCGTTGCTCTCGGCAGAGGGCGCGAGCGCGTCCGCAAGACGCGATCATGCGGCGTGCTGGCAGCACTATCCAGGCAGCGCTGTAACGTTCGATTTTGCACGTGCCACGTTCGAATGCAAGCATCTGTCAGCACCTGTAGACGCGTGATAACAGAACATTTAAAAAATAAAAAATAAAAATAAAAAAAGAATTATGGAGCTCGCGGTTTCAGCATCCCATGCAGCCTTAATATTTTATTTCGTTCTTTACAGCTTCCGTGAGCCCGTATGTTTCACTTTACGATGGATAGCGAAGCCGAAGGTACTTGCAAACACATGTTCCCCTGAACAATGCTCGCACTGCACGAGCGCGCGTGCTTTGAAGGGACACTGCATGCTCGGAGCTCGCTCTTGTAGCCTCTGCTACGCCACCTAGAATGGAACCGAGTATATGAAATTGTAGTGGGAAGCGTGATGACGCACGTCGCTGAAACGCGAGCCAAATATTCTATTTTGCTCGCCTGGAGCGCTGCATCAAAACTTGAGAGCTACGGGCCTATCGTCTATTCGCGACGTGCGCGATCGAAAGCGTCGCTGTGCACGGTCGGCCTTCCGACATTGGCCGAATGCCGACTGTGATGTCAGCGAAGGATTTCTAATCAACAGAAATAAGAGTAATGAGTGAACTTCAATTTTGACGGGGATGGCCGTGTTGGTTCCAGAGCGCCGCGATTCCCAGCTCTCCTCCATGCTCACTACAAACACCATTGAACTTGTTGTTCGCGAGGTAATGGCGTCACGAGAGGGAACGATAGAAGGGCGCTACCAAAACATCTCGCCACTAATAGACCTTTCCAAAAATGGGCTCCTGGCCGGTTCCATTTTCAGTGTTCGCGCATGTGGCGGTGATTTGCTCGCGTTCCGAAGCGACGAACATGGCCGTGATGGGCTGAAGAGATCGCACGCTGGGCTGAGGACTCAGAAATACTGGAATGGTGTAGACAAGCGTGAACATAACCCAGGCAGCACAGACACGCTGAAAAGACGTCAAAATAACGTCGTTGACGTTAGTGACCACATGTCGAAAGAAAGTCAAGTCTCGAAGTCAGGTCCCTTCGACGTAATATAAAAAGACTAATGTCTGAAAAAAAAAAGGTCGTTTTTTTGTCGACATAACGTCCATGCACTTAAATTAACGACCATAAAACGTCGAGTGCACGTGTGAACTGGACGGGAAGTCAAGTGAACGCTATATCAACGTTGACATAACATCCCGTTTAACGGCCATGAAACGTCGAGTATGCGTCTAACTGAACGGAATTTCAATTGATAATGTCATGTCAACGTTTCGAAAGACGTACAAACATCACGTCACGTAATAAAGAAAACCCGCAGGATATCACATCGACGAGATATTCGCACGGCATGGCTGAATAGGGAACGTATACTCGAAGTCTAGGAAACGTCTGAAACGTACTTAACGTAGAGACGTTACATCGACATACAAGTAACGTAAAGAGAGCACCGCACATCCTAAAAGAGGTCCTAGAATCTACGAGCGGTTATCGTGCTTGGACGCAAAGAGCCGAGGTTCGATGCCTTGCTGCCGATACACTTTTTTGCTGTTTCTGTAAATGTGGTGTTCCGGTAAATTCGAGAACCATGTTGCCTATTCGAGGTTAGAATGTTCTACGCGCCGAACCTTCTACGCCGATTGTTGCAGAAGCCCCTGCGTGTACAAAGGGGCTCCGCGTGGCAAGCCGGGGTCAGTCTCGCCCAGCGTTCGATCCTGCTGTTCTGCCGCCATCGACGCCTTGGACGCTAGTCTTTTTCTATTTTGCTTTGGGCACAAGTTCGCCCCATTACACATTTAGTTTGCTTCAGTTTTCGTCGCTTCATCAATTATCATTCCTGAGAATATTATATATATATATATACGTAAACGACGGAATTTTCGCGGGCTCAAATTCCGCGAATCGGGCCAATAGTTGAAAAATTAAAACTATTCGCGGGTTCTAATTTTCGCGAATCCAGATTGCCACCAGACCTACCCCCCCCCCCCCCCCTTCCGGGCCCGGTTGCTCTTTCCATCTTTCTAGGATTCTGCGGCTTCAGTCAATCAGTCAAAATCTAGGAAAGGGAAGACGGCGGTGAGGTTGTGTGACTAATGGTCCGGAAGTCACTGCCGTCGCCCGCAGCTTCGAGACGCCGACAAAGGCTGCGGTTAGTGTTCACATCGGTTTTCTTTGATGTGAACCTTTCTCGAGTTCACTTTTCGAGGTCACACACTCTGCATGAAAGGACAACCGCCAAGGGCAATGGGGTCAAACCAGTGTATGTAAGTAAGTTAAGGGTCCAAACTAACTGGGTCACACAACTCTTAACCTTTCTTGGGTTCACTTTTCGAGGTCACACACTCTGCATGGAAGCCCAGCGACAAAGGGCGATGGGGTCCAACGTTAAGGGGTCAATCAAACTTGACTGCGTTCCGGGGTCGTCGACGCCAGCACGCTCTGTGTCAGTGCGGTACGTTTTCTTGTGCCCGTCAGTCTGCTGTCCTCGATGTCCTTAATACGTTACTTCAAGCCAGTGGTCGAGAATGCGAAGATCATCATAGCCGGGACTGCCTGACCCACAGGTATGCAAGACCACACGTGATAAGCGTTCTTTTACGTCGGCCAATCAAGTGTTATTGCCGCTTCTACTGCCGTGGACTCCCGAAAGCGGAAACGAGGGCCCTACTCTGCTTACAATGACGAACTTAGATGTAAGATTGGAAAATATGCTGCGGAAAATGTGACAATTGCTGCAGTGAGGAAGTTTTCCGATGGAAGAGAAAAGCTTATCAACGAGAGCACTGTCAGGGGGATGAAGACCTCCTATATCCAAGCCTACAAGTCCTGTCATTCAAAAGAGCTGGCTACCTTGCCTGGTAAACTTCGAGGTGTCAAGCCTGTGCTTGGAAACTTGGATGATGACGCACGGGCGTACATTGTGAGAGCTCAGAAGGGAGCGGTGTTATAAACTCCAGGATTTGCATCGCTGCTGCAATGGGCATTGTGCGGGCGACCAAGCCCACACTCTTGCCAGAGTTTGGTGGGACTCTCGTTCTCGACAGACCCTGGGCAAGATCTTTCCTGAACAGGATAGGATTCGTCAAGCGTAAGGCCACGAAGACTGCGCGAAATTTTCCAAACGATTTCGAGGGTGCCAAAAGAAGTTCCCAGCAGACTATCGACGAGAAGAGAAACCACTTCAGTATTCCCAACGACTTGGTGACTCAACTGGGACCAAACAGGTGTCAAGCTGGTTCCAGCCAGCAAGTGGACGATGGAGGCCCGAGGTTCCAAGCAAGTTGGGGTGGTTGGCTTGGACGACAAAAGGGAAATCACCGTTTTGATGACCACGACGCTTTCTGGCAAACTCTTGCCTCCTCAAGTGTATATGCAGGCAAAACAGACAGGTGCCATGCCAAGGTCACGTTTCCAAATGACTGGGACGTGTGGCACAGTGACAACCACTGGAGCAACGAAGCCACAATGCTGCGATTTGTCGACACTGTTCTCCTTCCGTACGTGGAGACATGCAGGAGTCGTGTGAGTGGTGCCAGTCAACATGCACTTTGCATTTTTGACATCTTCGCTGCACATCGTACGAAGAGTCTTCTGCAGAAACTAGCTGCAAACAACATTGAGTACGTCTTCGTCCCGGCAAGCTGCACCGGACTCCTGCAACCGAACGACCTAAACATTAACAATGTGTTCAAGACTGCCATGATGAACCGCTTTACCCAGTGGTATGCCGGATGTGTACAAGAGGTGGTGGAGAAAGGACGGAGTGCAGCTGACGTTAAGATCGACTTGCGAGTAAGTGTTATGAAGCCTGTTCACGCAGCATGGCTGATTGAAGTGTATGCGGATCTCGAGAACCGCAGAGACACGATCCGAATCGGCTATACTCTGGCAGGAATTGTCTGAAGGTACCAAATAAATTTCTTGAGGTGAGCTTGAATTCCGACTTATGGCGTTATTTACTTTAGGATACTTTCCATATCATATTCACATATCGCGTATACTGATATTGTTATGCTTTTTGGACGCGTGTTTCCCCGGTGTCTCAATGCCGCTTTCAAGGTGATGAAATTTTTCCCGAATTGTTCGCGGACCTATTGTTCGCGAATCGGAGGCGGTTCGCGAAATTCGCGAAAATTAGGTCCACGCGAAAATTCCGTCGTTTACAGTATATATATATAAGCAATTGTGTTGAATGTATGTTCAGACAGCCTGCACGAAGTTAGTCTGCCTCAATGGGCTTCTAGTGTCTCAGCTGAGATGAGCAATTTAGCCAGTGCAGCACAATCGCTAACCTTGGCTCTCTAACGTGCACCACGCAGTAGTGGATAGACGACCGCACGCTGGTACGATGCTCATCCAGATAGAAACGGGCAAGGTGGGGATTGAACCCAGGATCCCTGGCTTCTGCAGCGCAAGCTTGAGCTCCACGTGCTCCAAGCTGGTGCTCGTTAAAACGAACTCGGCCACCTTTCCCTTCCTCCTCACCCCCCCCCCCCCCCCAACAAAAAAATAAATAATAATGTTATGGTTTGCAATGCGAGAGATACTGAACCATTGGAATACAATAAACGTTTTCTGAACCTGAAGAGTCGCCACACGGCTCGCAGTGCGGATTGTGAGCCGGAGTCCCACTGCTGTCGTACAAAAGATACGGTGCTCGTTGCAGACATCATGACATCTGAGGACACGCCTCGACCGTCTTCGAAGGGTCCCTCTCGTTCCGTGGACACACGCTTCATGAACACCCGTTTCGTCAACACTAACTTTTCATCGACGCTCGTTGCGCGAATAGACCTTTT
The DNA here is from genome assembly GCA_037355805.1 of Ixodes ricinus. Taxonomy (NCBI): domain Eukaryota; kingdom Metazoa; phylum Arthropoda; class Arachnida; order Ixodida; family Ixodidae; genus Ixodes; species Ixodes ricinus. Next base: position 8,772 of record JAZHYW010039450.1, on the reverse strand, counting down.
GCTAAATTACGCAAGCATCAAAAAGAATGCTGGGAACGTAGGTATACGCGCTGCACGCGTTCGTCTTACCTGTATAAAATATTCTAAGTAAACAACCAAATAAAGATGTTTATGAACGCGCGTGCGAAGTACCATTTGTTTTCGATCTGCACTTTAGAACAGGTTGCTGCATGCTGAAGAAGGAAATACGCGCAGCACGTGTAACCACACTCGGGCACGCTCCTTGAACTTGGGTAATTTAGCAAAAAGTATTGCTGAACTCCACGGAGGCGAATATGCGGCGAAGAACCCACAAACTTTCCCGGCGGAGCGTTCGCTTTGCGCGCGGCACAATGGCCACTCTTCCGATGACACGCACAGAGCGAACGCCGCAAAATTCGTCGCTGTTTCCGCTCCATGGAGTTCAACCTTTAACCTACCCGGTCCACCTGTTCACGCCGCTTCGCGGCGACAGTCTGCGGCTGCTCATACAAAAATGGTAACCCACTCGGTCTGCCCGGACACGCCTCTTCGCGGTGACAGTTTAAGGCGGCTCATTTCAAAATAAAGCTAATATCAGCTGTAGATGAAACGATCTGTCGATTAAACATCGTTTGATGAAGTGATCGCCACTGAGTTCGAAGTGTGGCGCTTCTTGCTTTGGCGTTCCTACAGGCTAGTGGCGCCATCTGCTTGGCGTCGCCAGATCGATAGCAGGAAGTTGTCGCCAGATACGGAAATTCGTCGACCGTCGACTGCGAAGCGCATCTCCGCTAAGTGAACACCTTGCTAACATGCTATCTTCCGGAGTACTCAACCTGAGCCAAAAGGGCCATCGGCGCTGACAGGCTGACAGTATAGCGAAGCTTTCGATCGTGTCGCGTCCTGCAGGGCTCTAGCGCAGCCCGTACGAAACGCGGTACTCAACAGCAAAACCATCCCTGAAGCGCGAGACACATGCGCGAAAAATCCATCCGATCCGACGTCCGATCCGGCAATACGACTGCCTGATCCGAAAAATTTGGTCGCTTCAGACGTCGGATCGGCGATCCGACGTGCGTCCAACGCGCCAGATAGTTTCGCACGGCGGACGGATTGTCGGATGCGTCCAGCCAATGACAGCACAGCTAGCGCGAACGTCATGATGACGTACTGGGTCTGGCGGGACGAACAGGAAAACGGGACGGGCGACGAGAAGCCGGACGCGTGCGGCGGCGTGAATCCCGCTGACCCATTCGAGGAAGAGGGCCGCAACAAAGAATGCACGCGCTAGCGAGAACGAGCTCCTAATTTCGTTCGTGCGAGCTGAACCGTCAATCTGGGACCAGAGATCGCTGGAACGTTTGGACCTCCTGGGCGGAGCCGAAAGGATCGTCGTGTCGCATACAAGGTCGGAAGCGTGTGTCTCAAACCGTCGCGTGCGGCAATTCGAATTGGCGTTCGGACTGTCGGATCGGACGTCGGATCGGACGATTTTGTCGTCCATGTGTCTCGCGCTTGATAAGATGTTCGGCCTGCAGTACGTGAATGTACAGCTCCTGCTCAGGTTGCGCTTATGAATCTTGGCCTTTGTCATCCGTCGAATGTGATACAGACGAGTGATTGGCCAAGAGCGCGCTACGTGGGAAAGTAGACGGCATTTCTTTGGGAGAATACACGAATCCAAATGTACAGTAAACGCAAACGACAGATATGTAACCCACGTTTCTTTAGGACGCCCTTTGTCCAGCGACTTCGAAGTGAAACGTTCGTTTCAGCCTCTGTCCTCTTCCTTTGGCTGCCGATTTGTGGATTCGTTTGTCTCATTAATCACGCCGGCTGCGCCTTCACCTTTCGTATTACATTGGGGTGTAGCTTTATGGGGTGAATCAAATTGCACAATATTTTCCGAAATCCCTTTTTTTCTTACCGCACTCCCCACAGCACACCACAACAAAAGAACGGGCGAGACCATATAGGTTCGCTGCTCCCCGGCAATGCAATATTTCGATGCCCCCTGCAGCGCACCGTATACCATAATAAGATCACGCGCGCTTCGGCGATAATTACTGCCCCGTGCGATATGTCACCGCCCGACCGCGCGACAGGAGGAGTCGGCGTCACCGACCCGGGGATTGTGCAACCTTGAATATCGCAGACAGCATCGCCGTGACGACGAGAAACGGCGCGCAATGTACGCGGCTCTTCTTCGAATTACGTTGCGCACATGCGCCCGCCCTTTTAGCGATGTAGACGTTTCGCAGATGTACGATACTATTAGCCACGCGCCGAAACTGCGCTGTTTCAGACCGGATTGAAAGAGCGAGGCCGTTCCTCGCTTCCGTCGGGTCGGAATACTAAGCTCGAGAGGCAATAATAACGAAACGACGTCTATACTCTGTTTCACACTTAGCGTACAACGCTGTCAAAGCTTCTGGCGCGTGCATAAGGCTTGATCTCGTTGATCATTTGCACGCGTGCTCGAGCGAACGAAACCATACACAAAGCCACGCGCTCGCGCCAGTAGCTTTGGCAGCGTTGCATACTAAGTATAGAACGTAGTATAGTATAGTTAATCAACGAAGGCAAGAACCCTGGCAGGCACGTTTCACTTTGTGCCACAAGACTAGAATTCCCAGAACGGACAAGGCCAACGGACGAGGCTCAGCGCAGGAAGATTCTGCACCCTCTCTGAAATGTAATCGAGAGGCCAGCCTCCCACACTGCTTCATGACAGTGACCCCCCCCCCCCCCCACTTCCCCTGACAAACACACAAATGATACGAGTTCAAGGTAATGAGGGTACATGTATTCACTATAAACAATACCCGTACAAAAAAAAACATTATTATCTTTTTTGTTACAATATATTTTTTTTACAAGGTGTTTACAAAAGTCGGGGAGAGGATAAGACTGTATGGGTTATTAATTTCCCCGCCAAGTTTAGCGGGCTAATTAACGTCCCGCGACCTGACGTCACGGTGTCAGGGGGTGTCCCGCGAGATGTATACCATGATGCCCATTCCCTGCCAAATTTGGCGGGGAAATGCACGGACGGACGGAAGGACACCTTTCTAAGATTTCGTTAAAAAACATGCCATGCTTAAGCCGCGGTATTTTTATTCACACGACCCAGGTATAACCCGGGCACGGCACCGCCGCCTTTTCCCCTTCTACTTGTGTACAAATTAACGACGTGTGTTCGACGTTTTTTACCGCCGAGGTTAGCGCCCCGCGTAACAGACTTGCAGCTGTGAAAGAGAGCTGAAATAAATCGGGCGATCCGAGGTTGAGTTATCCAGGGTTCAGAGTTGTGTTCACAGTATGTATGCGAGCTCTCCTCGCACACAAAAAAAACGTCTTATTGCTATATTACCCAAGCATCAAGGAGAATGCAGGGGTTGGTGTTCCACGCGCCGCACGTGCTGGCCTCAGCACTTCTAACTTTTCTAAAGCAAATACCTAAAACAATCTTGCACGCGCGTTCGTCAACGCGCGTGCAAGATGCCATTGTGGTTATTTACTTTGAATCTTTTATACGGGGAAGGCCTGCGCGTGTGGCGCGTGGAACACCAACCCCTGTTTTCTCCTTGATGCTTGGGTAATATAGCTAATGGTCTATTGGCAATGACCACGCCGTAGTCTTGTTACTTTGACAAGGTTATTAATGACACAAAATGTTTACGCGATAACTTGTCGTTTGCTATTGGTAAAAGCGGGAGAACCGCTTCATTTGGCTAAATTACCCAAGGGCAAAAAAGCATGCCGCGAGTTAGACGCGCTGCACCTGCTGGCGCCTGCAGCAGTAACTGTCCTAAAGCAAAAACCTAAAGCCAACGGCGCTTCGCAGGTGCGTTCGTTAATGCCTTATTTTGATTATTTACATCGATTCTTCCCTACCGATAAGGCGAGCGCGTGAGCCCGCAAGAAGTGGCAAGCATACTCGCCACTTCTTTCGAGCAGAAGAAAACTTTCTTAACCTTCATCCCTAACGTGTATTATAACCCACTCCTCAAGCTTCAACTTCTAAAGCCGCCACACCGTATATTTCCTGGATTTGATCATCAGCATAAGGTACTATCACAAACATCACATACAAAACATTTCCATACATCCCTCTTACAGTTGGCAATTGCCGACTGGAACAAACTGTCAGCCAACATTCTGTCCTAAGTAAACGACGACGAATTTTAAAAGTGCGTGTGCCATAAACTGCGTAAATTGATATACGAAAAAATTGTCAAGGTGCAGGCGAGTTGGTGTATATGTATGCTTTCCATGTGTTTTCATTATATTGTATTTTTTGCATGATGTTTGTTCATATTTTCACTGCTCCGTTTTCGTTGTATACTGTTGAATTTCCCCCGGTGCGGTCGCATGTACGCCCCCCTGGGGCGTTTGCTTGAGCGTACAAAGAAAATGAAATGAATGAACCTACGTTCCCAGCATTCTCCTTGGTGTTTAAATGGCGAAAGGTCTAGTGCACTTTCACGTCCGACACTGTTATTGTAGTCCCTGGCAGGATGAGAGCGGCGGGGCGTCCCTCTTGGACGCCCGGCCATGGGCAGGCGCTCCTTGCCTTCCGCCGTGCTTTGGCTGCGCGTGCACGCTCTAGGCTCACGAGGCGCCATCGAAGGCGCTGGAGGCAGCACAACATGAAGACCTTTCTTCAATATTTTACTTGAGCGAGTCCAATGCTACAAGCACGAGCACATTGTCTCGAACGAGAGTTTCAGTTCACGGGGGCGCTTGAATAGCAGGATGGCAGGTGCTGGCCCGCTCCAGGCGCGGAAGTCGGCATTTTAGGTCGTCCTCACAGCTCACACTCAGCCCCTCATCCTCACAGTCACACTCACCTTCAGCCCTTCACTCACCCTCACTGAACATCACGGCTCTCACGCCCCTACCACCCTCATACCCCTCACGCAGGCACGTAGCCAGGGGGGACATGCCCCCGCCCCCGAAATCTTCCAGTATGCTGAACCCCCCCCCCCCCCCCCCGGAATCAAAATCCTGGCTACGTGCCTGCCCTCACGGGTCTCACAGCCCTCACACTCATGAATTTTCTTAGTTCAGAAAGTCACTTACCCCCCCCCCCCCTCCCCTTCACCTGTGAAGATGAGGATGAGTGAGGCCCCCATGAGTGAGGTTTGGCAAGGCATGCTCAGGCGTTGCAGCTCGCTCTTGAGCTTCTCCTTCGCTCGCACTGGCGTTCAAGCGCGGGGCTGCACGGAAACATTGGCGTTGCCCTTTCTTCCAGCGCTACCTCCTTCCACCAGTTCACTTGGAGGGGTTGTTTAACTAATTTTGGTTCACCATCAGGTGAAGGCCTGTAGGGCATCCTTTGAAGTGCATGTTGGCACGGCGAAAGTATCCTTTTTTTGTGCAGATGGCCGAATTTGGCGCGGCTTCGATCGTCGGTGTCGCGCGGCTCGGCGGTTCCCGCGGGCAAAGCCTCGGCTGCGGAGACGCTTGTGGTGAAAATGTATATCCAGGAAAAAATATCCAGCGAGATTAAATGTCCCAGTAGCGAAGCCAAATATTTTTTTTTCGAGGGGGAGGGGGGGGAGAGAGAGAAGAGAGAGAGAGAGAGAGAGAGAGAGAGAGAGAGGCCTGACAGCGGCGTACGTAGGTGTTCTTTCGGAAGAGGCCGAAAATAAATAGTACCCCTCACAAATCTGCCATCTGCAACCATTTTTTGTGACCCTGCTGTTGTGTTTATGTTGACGTTTATTACTATTTTTTTGTGTTTATTTCGCCCACTCCTCTCTGCAATGCTTCGGCCTTGGGAGTAAATAAATGAAATGATTTGGCACAATTGTGAGGTAACCCCATGGTCCGGTTTTCACTTATGTGAGAACCGAACCCTGGTCCCTGTCGATTTCTTGCGGCAATCACTTGTTCGTTGAGCTCATTGTGTCGTGCTTCGTCTACAAACGCCAGGAATAAGGCACGTAAAGGTCAGTACACACAACACAACAAAACAAAACCTCAAGGAAAAGCACAAACGACGTATCTGCCTGCTTCGGAGTGGAGTCATCTTTCGTTTGCTGAAGCAAGCATTTTAAGAAACCTCGGGGCTTGCTTGCTTAGCCAAGTATCACTGGCCGCTCACGAAGATATGGTAGAGCCCGTCTGTGATGAGATTAGCCCAATTTGGGTTCGGAGATTCAATAAATACTCCACACCGCCAGAATAAACCCTGGGATTATCAGAACTTTCGATCTCTAAACCTTGGGGCGACAAAATGAAGCCGTCGCCGAAGTACTACATAAGGCAGTGAAAGTGATCGAGTAATGCATGAATCGTCGACTAAAGGTCGTCACTGCCGAACCCAACGCTGAAGATTATTCACTTGGCCGTGACTTCCGCTCCCCGGGTTGCCAGATTCCTCGCTACATTAGCCAAACGAATAGGAAACCAAGGCACTGATTTCGGAAAACGCGAATAAATTGATTCGTCCGCGCAACCGGCCGAATGGAACGCTAGCGAACTGCCCGTAGAAATTAATATCTGGAATAGAATCCAGAACATCAGCACCCCTGCTGCGATGGCACTGCTATCTTCAGGGCGCATGCGAACACTTCACCTCAGGAAAATCTGGCGTCTGCGCCAGCTTGTTCCTGTACCGTCTGTTGGCCCCTATATGCTCCTGGGGTTGTTAGGAATAAAGAATCGGCTTTTTACCAGGAATAACAACAACATTGTCTTGGCGCCCAAATAGACAGATACCAGATGATAACAATATCTTTATTCCCACACACACACACGCACGCGTACAAAACCCAGCACACTACAGGAAAAGTCGGTAGGCAGACATGACAGCGAAGCAAATAAAAATAACCTCGAATATTTAGACAACGAGAGGTCGGTTTGCATCGGAGGTATGCACGCATTGGTACAAGCTGTAGATAAAACCTTTAGTCAGTACAGTGATCCGTGGGTTCCGCGGGGCGAGCTTTCTTTCACTTCCCGTCAAGCCTCAAGCATCAAGAAGCGAGGAGCGTCAAGAAGGCCTATCTCGAATAACCTACTCAAGATATTGTATTTCAAATACTTTGATACCGATTCACTATTTTATAAATAACTCACGCCATTTTGCAAAAAAAAAAAATCATTAGGGTTTGAGGATTTTGAGTATGAAACAAATCGCGAATTAGGAAAGTTGTGGAGGGCTAACATACTCGGCCGCCGAAGGTGCTTTATATGTTAGCGGTCACCAGTGCGGTATCGTAAAATAACCTACAAGGCAGAACGCAAACCATCATTTTCTTCTTTTTTTTTTCAACTGCAACACAGATGAATACAAGACACGCTACACAGATGTTTACAGATTTTCCAAATGAACATTGCGGGCAAGGTCGTCATTAAAAATACCCAATGTCACAAATCATACAATGCAGTTCAATATGTAGTTTTAAGGGGCAAGATTAAATACACTTTAAGGGGATTGTGGAAGCAAACAATTTTCGTTTTTGAAACATTTACAGATGTCAAGTTACAAGAAAACAGGCCCATCATATAGCGTACACATTCAGCATCAGATTATGCATGGAATAACTATATGCAGATTATGTGAAAGCAAAAAGGTGTATGCCTACTAAAAATATAAATTGAAAAACATTTTCTGATATAATCAATATTGAATATATCGTGTTAATACAGAACAAGAAGCCCACAGGAGGCTTGTAGGATGTCACTGCTCCAGTGCAGAAATGACAGAATAATCTGTCCATATGAACAGAGAAAGTACAACATAATGCGATGTCAGGAATACCTTATAAAAATGCACAATCACATCGAAGGAAAAAGCAAGCATCAAATGAAAAGGTCAGAAATACCTATTCCAATAAATAAAATACTAAATACACATGCGAAGTAAAGAAAGCAAGTATCCAATAAAAAGGTCACGAGCAATCCTAGCAAGAAATACAAATATATGAAAAAAAAAAAAAAGGAGACCCTCAGGTATCTGCATGACCGATTCACAAGCACTAAAATTGAAAGCAAAGACCATCAGAAACCGAGCAGCGCTCATCTGAAACTCTGAACTGGATGAAAACTGCGGACTAGATGAAAGTTCATGATAAACTAAAAGAGCAGAAGAGATATTGTTGTATCTATGCTATTCTGAGCAAACCAAAACCACGGATCGATTAATTCCAAAAATATCAAAAATATTCAAGGGTCTTAGGCTGGTGGCGCCATCTCTCGCCGGCAGCAGCAACTTCGGCTCGGGGCAGACTTAGCAGTAAACCCGTGGCTTTGATTTGGAAAGTATGTACATCAACTACTTCCAGTGCACGCCACGTAACGGACGCGAAAGCCTAATCATCAATCAATCAATCATTATTTTATTTGGCGCCCAGGAACAACCATAAGGTCTTGGTGCTGGCATACCGACACACTCTAACACTTACTAAATGAAACATACACACATTAAGACGACTAAAACAAAGACATTGCAACTAGACAAGAACACATAAGCAATACATTTCATCACGCATAGAAAGAGAGAGGATTAGCGCCTTGGCATTTCATTACAGCCAAATGTTATAACCTCAAATTTAAAGCAACGAAACATTACCAGTGCTTGACAAGAAAAAAATACTTTTCATAGGCAGCATTAGCTCGAACCTACTTTCAACCGAATGGCCGAACTTGTTTGAGCTAGAATCAAAAATACCCAGTGTTTTCGCGTACCTGTTGTAACTTTCCAATAACCTAGGATCGGGCATAAAGTACTATAAGTTACGGGTATATAAAATGGAGAATTAAGCCTTTGTAGCCCTCTAGGCTCCTAGCAATACGTAA